>ML179655.1:10229-64978 GCA_004369135.1 Dendrothele bispora CBS 962.96
GCAGGACGATTTAGTACAGCTGATGGTGGGGTGGATGATTGGGCAGAATAAGGGACAAGGGCACCGGGATACTTTGAGGGTCCAGCGGTGGCAGGGAAGACCGTGGAAGTTTTAACACTGGGAGTAGTGATAGAACGTGGGCCTGCAGCATTAGAGCCGTCACCATGAC
This sequence comes from Dendrothele bispora CBS 962.96, assembly GCA_004369135.1. Taxonomy (NCBI): domain Eukaryota; kingdom Fungi; phylum Basidiomycota; class Agaricomycetes; order Agaricales; genus Dendrothele; species Dendrothele bispora. The sequence continues at coordinate 10,399 of ML179655.1, forward strand.
CCAGAATGGAATTTGAAGTGGATGGTACGCCGAGAACAGGTGCCTTTGTCTTATTTTTCTGCAGAAGAGCTTTGTTCACAAATCGTCATCGAGTGACCTTTAGAGACTATACATACCTGATTGACCATCAATATAAGATATCTATCCTCTGAAAAGCCATATGATTCTAGGGTTCTGTCGTCATCTTTTAGTAACTCCCCTAAGCTTGATATGAGCGATGGTTCACAAGATACAACACATTACTTACCAGAAAAGACAATTTTCTGTAAATGAGCAGAAAAACCTTGGGATTCCTCAATCTTGCTCTTGATGACTCCAATCGAGTCTGTTGGCTCAGCATCAATCTAAAAAACAGTGAGAAAATGGCGAGGTGTGCAACAAAGGCAGAACTAGCCTGGTAAGAGTCTGCTTGGAGTGTCTTGATTGTGACTTTCATTGCGATTGAAGATTGGTTCTGAGAAAGCTACGATGGAGAGTTATGTTCAGAAGAGGGCTTTGGGATGGGGGATGAATTGACGGCGCTGGTGCCTCTTCTTGTAGGCCTGTGGTAGCGAGATCTAAAAATGATTCATTGTCATGCCGGAGGTATAGCTTAGTCCAGACCGACATCAGAATTCGAGACGTGAAATTGATTTCAGCGCTCACTTTTTTTAACTTCACAGTAGACGCTGCAGAAGAATTTCATTTGATTTGAAGTATTTCTCGAAACCTTGAGTACTCAATTCGACGGATTTCCAAGTTCTAGCTCTTTGACGCGTGTCTATCGTGGCGCTAGTGCAAGTGTTGTAAAACACATGTAGATCCGTAATTGTTGATGTTTATACGTACTCCTGTTGTTTTGCATCGCACTACACATATGCTGTTAAAACGTGTTCGAAAGCGATGTGGGTCAGAGCCCGATCACGTCGAACAGGCGTTTAAACGTCAGTGTCACCCTCGGCCCCAATGCAAGTCCAAGGCTTCACTCGCCTGCCTATGACGTTTGCCGAACCGGTGTTTTCCGGCAGAAAATGGACCGGTAACGTCATCTTAATAGAGTTTGGGAACTCCGCTCCTGCGTTAATTTGCATCATGTATCAACGAGTTCTTTCCGCTCTGCGTCTCTACTGCATGTTCACCACGCATCTTCGCGTTTATGCTCACCTTTTGTCTTGCGCTCATGTCCAAATCCACATCTGGTTGCTAACGTTCTTGTACACCATTTTTGATTACGCACATCTCCATACATCAAAAGTGTTGGCTACAGGTTCACACATAAGTATCACCTCACTGCACACATCTACAACTTGCAACACGAAACCGCATTCTCATTTCTCTCAAAACGCATGCATGCATGCCAACAGCAGTTTTCTCGGAACTCTCGGCGACGCAGCATGCTTCTCTTCTACTTCTTCATTCAACCGGGCTAGGGAGGACCTATGACTACACCTTCTTTACTTAACACGACAACAGGAATGGCTAACGCCGCACTTATCCTGACAATCACATATAGAAACGGCTACAGCTATGCCACGACATAGTACATCTTCTTTTAACCCCGGCGCCTCCTTATCATCCCTAGCACCACACAGGGTTTGATGGAATCACGATTCAGAGTATCTGAACCTTGTGTCAGACGAGTCAATCCTTCACGCCGATATAACCCTTGTCTGATTATGTCTGTTCCGTATGACAGGAGCAGGTCATTTGTTTCTAGAGCCTATTTCCTTTTTAGGGTGACTTTGGGAAATGAGCTTCCAGGGTTACCTGGCCTGAGCAAATACATAGTAAGTACATCGCATTCACATTATGATGATCACAATGCCCCTCTGCTGTACATCAACTTCAGTTGATTGTCACACTATCTGTTCATAAGAGACTACAGCTGTGGTTCATATTGGAAATTAATTGAATTGGAGGACTTTGCCTTCTATCCGCTTATGCTTCTGTGAAACAAGTCCGTTCAAAATAGTGATAGGTGATTTTTTCGCCAACATGCAGGCAATTATGTAAGAGGCAGTACAGGGTACATCACCACTCAAACCCGTCCCACCTTGCCATCTCTCCTTCCGTTTATCCTCCCTCGTCTCTATCCACCGCCTCAATGAGCGTCTATACTCCATATTCCCCAAATCTTTCTCGCTTCACCGTTTCTCACGCAGACCCTACGAGCCGTGCAAGCGGATTCCATACTTCGGATGCACGTTCCAACTTGGAACCCAATTTTTCCTCTGATAACAGCTGTCAGAACTGCTCCTCTTACCGTTGTAAGGGTGACGACCTCGAGTTTCTTCGAGCTATGGACGAAGGACGTTATGCCTATCGATCCCGCCTTGAATGGGTGTGGCATTGTATATGCGAGGCTGCACCACAAGCTTATTGGTCAGATCTTCAACACGTCTGGCACACTCTCGTAGAATCAGACGATATTTGGTCAATTTGGGAGGATGGTGATGATTCGAATGTGCCATTAGTACCAATCCTCGAGACGCGTTATGTGGACAAACTACAGTACGACAATTGGCAGTCTATCGCCCTCATCATTTCCCGAAAAGCAGATCTTCACTCAAAGAATCGTTGTTCTCCGAAACTCACTCCCTTATCTTCACTGGTACCACAAAGTACCTCGTTTCATATGCGTCTTGCCACCATGCTCTGGCAAACACTACTGGCCACTAGACGTGTCAAGTACCCTCGAAACCCGTCCTCAGTCAACTGCGAAATCCCCTCTCTCATTCCAAAATGGTGGAACATGCTCCCGCAACTTGTCAAAGACAATCTTGTCATAGACGACCATTCCTGGGACCGATTCCGTACGAAGCAGAAGTACCGAGAACATTCCTGCATGGATAGCCTTCCTCATGAGGAGATGTGGTCGACATGGATCACTGTCCAGACCTTGATTGGTGCATCTATACCTCTAGACATCCCTCTGAATGGCGAAAATTGTCATCAATGCTCTACATTACAGTATGTAATTAACACTATATTACTTTTTGGAATAATAGTTCAAACACATGCTTAGGAAAAAGCCATTTGGCAGATCTGAATTTGTCAAACCCCATCTACTGGCACTGTGGTACATTACGCAACGAGCATGTCAAGGGAGAGATTTCGAGGAGGGCCCTAGCCACGTATGGGATAGCCCTGGCATACTTTTGCATTTCAGTGTCAATTATAAGGCCTTGGACCTCATGAAGAGCCTTCTCAACCAGGCAACTCTTCACAAACTGGATCAATGGCTTACTGACATTTGGTCAAATTCTGATGATGAATTTGACAACTCAGATCTCAGGAAACTGGTTGGCACAAACCTGAATTCCATTCCCTCTCCATGGAAATTTGACTTCAGTAGGAATGAGAATGATTTAGAACCTCACTGGACAGAAACACAAACTGCAATATCCAAAATATCTAGTTTAAAATCAAGTGTTGATCCTGATTCTGATTCAGTAGAGCCAGCTTCTTGGGTTTCTGCTGTGGTCTTGTTTACACTAGCCAGGATTTATGGCTTAGGACCACCCACTGCTTACCATTTTGTGGAACACATCAAGGAAGGTAATCTGGATGACCTTCTTAAAAAAGCACCACTGTTATCCAACACACCAGCTTTCAAGAAATTTGATGAAGCTCTAGAGAGATCTGATCACACATGCTGGCCAGAAAATTCCTGTGGTCCAAACTCATATACAAATTTGTATTTTTCTGGTTACTCATTATTGTTGGATACTCCTCGTGTGCCTTTTGTTGGATGTTGGGAGTGTACTGGCACTAAATGTACTGCATGCAATAACAAAGGTGACATGTATGATCTTTCTTTTGTGTTGGATGAGGACCTTTTGGTTCCTCTGCAATCCCTGTCAGACACAGGAAAGAAAGGAAGAGTAAAAAGATTAATCTACAAGCTCGTGAGTTAGTCTGTAAATATTCCAATGTGACATTGCTAATAGGTAGTGATTTCAGAGCTTTTACCGGGAAGAGTTTAATTCCTCTTCCTCACCATATAAGCATAATGACTTGGAGGTGCTCAGCAAAAAACTGAGTTCTCTTTCTGTAAGTATCAGTGTTCAGGCCAGGATCAAGACGTACTTCACAGTAACTCATCATTAATCCTTTCTTCTTCACAGACCCTTTTCCAATATGCACTTGAAAATGGCAAAGATATGAAGCTTTTTGATCCTAATGGCGAAATATTGAGATATGGTCATTCTTATGATGGCTACTCTGACTCTGGTCCTGAAGAGGTCTTGCAAGGCTTTAACCATTTAACAATCCAAATTGCCAAGGTATGTTGTAATTGATCGAAACCATCAGTCCTCTTATTGAACCCAGTTCAGCCTCCTCAACTGACCTCTTATTCTGAAATGGAAACCCAAAATCTTGATCTCTCAGCAATCTCAGCACCCAATGTAAGTTGTGATCCATCATGAGTTGCAAGATCAGCCAGTTAATTTGCTATATACTCATACAGAACTCAGTTCGGCTTCATCAGCCAGTTTTGCCCAACACATCTTATGAATATCAACAACACATGTCAGGTTCACATGAACAGTCTCAAACCCAAAATACTGTAAGTAACTGATCTTTTTTTCTAGGATTTTGATTTCAGATTAAGATGTAATTTATGTAGGCTTACACAGTGGATCAGACAGTCAATCATGCGTCTTTTTCTCTGCCATTCTATGATAAATTCTTGGGTCCTGGACCTCCTCCTGTTTCATCTGTGCCCATCCCTTCTGGACCTCAACTCTATCCTCTGCAAGACCAGTCATCATCATTGAGTGATAATCATAATGTGTCTCTCCAAAATCCAGAACTATCTAGCAGAAGAGCTCTGGAAGGTTCAATGCATCTCATACAAAACCATCCTATTCCTGATGAATTAAACCTACACCAGCTCGAAAACACAAATTCATTCCAACAGCCACTTGTCAATCTACAATCCGGAGGTACACACACGAGTGCTTTCGTGCTGGAAACCGGTCAATGTAATACTTCAAAGTATGCTCAATACTAAATTATTGTCCGAGTACCAAATTGATTTTTTTAATCAGAGCTCCAAGTGAACTACGGGTAGATGAGATGCGTGTAAAAATTAAAGAGCAATTTTTGTCTATGCTGAGTCGGTCTTCTATTCATTATAACACAGTGTTTCCCTCACTGACTCGTCTATCAACAAACTCCTACAGAATCCCACAACATCGACACAGGGGATAAGCTTCCTTGGCGAAACCTGCTTAAAATTCTCCAAGAACGTAAATGCCAATTCGAAAACTGGCCTGAGGGTATTCCTCATCCACATACTCAGAATGGAATTGAAAAGGCACCCCAGAAAGAGATCAAGGCATTATATAAAGCATTGTTGGATAAGGAACGTCCGTTGAGGATCTGTAGAATTGACAGAGGCTCTGGAGGTGCAGATCTAAGGTTTATCTTACAGGATCCTCCAGGATCTGGGAGTAATGCCAAGCGAAATAGGGATGAACAAGGAGGTGAGATCGAAGAAAGGGAAAGTAATCGAAGGAGAATGGACTAGTATTTGGATCCGTGATGATGTCCTCTCGGAATTGTTGGAGGTAGAACTCTCGTACCAATTATTGCTGTTTGGAATCTTTAAATTGTACCATGTATGCAACACAGATTCGTTGAATTATTTATTAACTTTCTACCTCCTCGACTCTGCGTTTGCGGTGAGTCTAGCACCCAAAGCGGTCGGTATTATGATCCGCCTTCGCAATGACAAAGTTGCAATGGCAATATGATGTATGTCTAAGTATCAGTTCATCTTCCGCTTCAAATATTCCCCATTGATGCTTTGGTATCTTGTTTTATACATACGACTGGAGACTCTTCGAACCAAAGAACTGTCGAATTCAATTATATCCCCTCTTCAAGCGTCCATTTCAAGGTCCACCGTCAGATGGCCAAATTCCAATGCTCGACGCCACGCGCTTTGAGCTTAACAACTCTCAACTTAGCAGTCGACGCTAAATTTACGGTTGACTCTAGATCAGTGGCTAAAGCTCGACGCGGTTCTTACTATTTCAACCCGGTTCCGACAGTTTTTCCTTCCAATCTTCTTTGGAAATAGGTCCACAAAAAGACATATGGGTCAATCTCAAATCCTCGTGAACAACACGATGTGCATTGCGTGTTCATATACAGAGAAGAGAACGAGCAGAAATATATCTTTACAGCGCTAGGCTTACGGTGTGAATTGGAGCATTGCATACCCTGGATTGACATCTTTGCATCGGGTGATGAGCTTCCAATTTCCGATGTCTGGGAACCTTATCAACTCTCAGGCTCAAGATATGAGTGCAGGCAGAATGGCACGCCTGAAGCAACGGTTGTACTCAATAGCAATACATCCGTAACTGTCACTGTGAAAGAGAAGACATTTTTTGGATATAGTTTGTATCATCACAGAGTAAAGAAAAAGTTCCCCGAATATTATATGGCGGCGCGCTTATCCTCAAAAGATCTCAAGTCACACATGACTTAGCACTCAGGACTTTCTCAAAAGTTCCACTTTTCCAAAAACGCCGAAAAAAAAAATCTAGGGCCATACTTTTTGGCTAGGTTCTGTTTACTATTTTTAGATGTCGGCCGCTTTTTTATACCTTCCAACTCTGATAGCACCCGATATATAGAATAATTAATCATACGTTCGCTACTTAGACCTAGTAGCTGGTTTTTTTTTTTCCTGTAAGGCCGTGAGCGGGTTAGAGATATGTAAAAACTCGTATTGATTGTAATAGCTTATAAGTAATAGCTTTTAGTAAGGTCCTAACCAAGTTTTACCGAGTTCTATCAAGCTCTGACCAAGTCCTAACCAAGCTCTATAAGTTCCAACAGAGTCTCCTCTGTTGTAACCTTGAGAACCAGGTTAGGGTGTAATGCAATATGCTTTTCGCTCGGTCAGTCCCGATATGGTCTTGTTTGTCAAGACCTTTATTACCAATCGACTTGTCACTAATGTGGTCCTGTTTGGATCAGAAACCTCTGACTTTTGTACTTGCGATGGCCCACTTGACTTCATAGATTTGATTTTTCGAACAGTGTGTTAGGGTGGGAGTACGTCTCGACAGGGTGGGAGGTCACGGTACAGATAGCAGACGAGTTCTTTGGTAAGCCTCCGGCCTCGTAATGTTTTTGGCTAATGACTTCGTGGGGTTATCAGGTGGAATCATTATGGATGTCAATCAAGGAGAATGTACCGGGCGTCCACAGTGGGAACATCGCTTGGCTTCAGTTGACCGAAACAGACCTAGCCGCGGAGTCATGGTCCTGCTACACGAACGCGCGTAATGTGACATCTTCGAATCCCAGCCTCCGAGAAATTGACAGGAAGTTGGACCTGGGAGTCAGCAGGCTCAAGCTGACCAGGGAAAGATCAATGCCGCACAATATCATCTCACTCTTCCTCCAAACATCACTCAATGGGTTTCCCTTGGAGGCTACTGCGCGCCGGTATACTTGCCAGCTCCTACGTGTCGATACAAGCACTAGCCTTGCCGGAATCCTTATCCATCTCTTCGAGTCCGTCGTCGATATCGTCTGCAAGTACTTATTGTAGATTCCAAACCGAGGGTTATACGTACAACTTCTGTCCGTTGCTGCAACGAAGCGCTTTCAGAGTTCTCCCTACGCGAGAAACTGCTCTTGGCAATGACAATGGATCATACACGTTCAGAACTGGTTCTGCAGATGACAACTTGTATCTGGGTTCGGTACGTCCTCATCCAATCTTCTACTACTAGACCATTCTGATTCCCTCCCCTCTTTTTCTACGAAACTCCCAGTGTCCAGTAGACGCCTTCGTTTGTTGGGATGGTGAACTTTGTATTCCACTTGCTAACTCATACTCTTTCTCACTCTGGACCTACCAGATCCAAACACGTCGTCCTCCGTCGTCGTCGCCGAATCCGTCGCTCTCAACGGTATCTCACACCTGAACTACGTTCCCAATGATAGTCAGTTTGACGTCTTTTTCTCTTGACAATTTGTGCGCACTGACATACGGTATTGACAACCCCTGCAGTGGTCTCGTCCAGTTCCAAACCTCTCGTGTTTGTATTCAACGGTACAATTCTTGACGCCAAACTCCAATCAGTGCATATCAAGTTTATTTGTGACGAGAGCGTCGATGGCTTTCAAGTGCGTATGAAACCCTTTTCTCTAGTACAAGTCTTTACTCATTTCTTTCTTGTTAAGGCTTCAGTATCCAGTCTAGCTTTTTTCACTGGTTTTTATGATGGTGTACATTCTTTCGAATGGCGATCTAGTCACGCATGTCCCAGGGAACTTGGTCAATTCGTCGACATGGATGATCAGCAACTCGAAAACCCTGATGAAACCGGAGACAAGAGTCTAGCGGACTCTATATCACGCTACAAAATTGCGATAATTGTAGTCGTCATTGGGCAAGTCTCATAGCTACTGTGCCGCTGCAAAGTCAATGAACTGACGAACGGCAAAGCATCATACTAATCATTGTGATAGCCTATCTAATCCACCGTCCTCCAACGACCCTCTTAGCTACTTATGCTCGATGGAATAGGCTGATGCGAGAATACGCTGGTTTGGCATGGAGATCTAATCTGAGCTATTAGATGCAAATACCCGGAGGGTAGTTTAAAGAATGAGATGGGCGCAGCTTCTTTAACAATAGGTTGACATCCTTATCATTCACCTCGAGGGAGAAACTTATGACGAGTATGGCATTTTTAACGATAGTTACCAAGTGACACCCTTATCATTCACCTCAAGTTTATTCATTTCACCATCGATTTGACAAAAAAACTATCTTCAAGTGCGCAATCGTAATACGATGGTTATCGGACATTTTCCCTCTTCTACATCGCCGGGAACTCTAACCTGCCAGTCGACCAATGTAATAACCCCTTCTCCGACAACATTGGGAACATATTCACTGAATCTTCAGGTATTATTATCGACGTTTCACATCTCCGATCAATCACCTGAACTCCTACCCATCGTAGAGTTGGTAAAGCAGCTAGAGCTGTATCTAATCTCCACCATGGTACTCTGAATGGGTTAAATACGAGGGAAGTGGTGGAAAAGCTGAACCCAAAGGCGAGGTGAGTTATTTCTGTGGTATTGGTGTTGGAGATCTCGAAAAATTGAGCGAGTCCGGATATTAGATTTTGAGTGGTGTTGTCTTGAAGACCGGAGAGGACTGCAGTTAGACCGAGTCGACGTAAGGAAGGTAATCGGTCGAGATGGATTATACCTAAAGATCTAATCATTAATGACAGACAGACAGACACTACTTCGTGAGAACGAAGCTATTCGGAACGTACCAGCTGGGGGTCCACGTGTGGACACCATGTCGAACCATAACTCCTCCAACTTGGTCTGGACAGACTCGTGATATAATAAAGGACCCCATGGCAGCTCAGGCTCAGACGATGGCTGTTTGAGCGCGCAACGGAAAACTGCCAGTTTATCAAGTCGTGCAAGGTTGAGAGGAGGTCGAATAGCTGACATCCATCCAAAGAACAATTTGTTGTCTTCGATCCATTCGAGTTTACATGCCGTGACGAAGAGCTGCGGTAGGCTCGTATTCCTATTCTCGTCGTCGTCCTCGAAAGGGGTTATTATGCTCGGACGAGTCAGTTCCAAGGTAAGATTGGAATAACCTGTGCCTTGTAGCCTCAAGTGTATCAAAGAAGGGGAGATAACGATTGTCGTATTTAGCAGGTCCGTCAAGTCGGTGAAATGGAGGGATAGAGAGATCAACGAGGAACGTTGAATGACGAGCCTAATAGCGTCTTGTAATGGCTGTGGTAGTTCGTTCCAACGAGTCGGGTGTGAGGAGAAAGACGAGGCTCTCCATGTGAAACAGACCAGATTCGAAAGAGATCGGAGGATAAAGAGGAGATCAAGGTCGATTGGTGTCCAGTTGGTACCAGAATCGAGGATAGATAAGGATCTGACATTTGAGATGAGATGAGGGGATGACTGGAGTAGCTTTCTGGTCGCATTGGTCGTATGCTGATATTTCACGGATTTTCCTTCTGTTTTGGAACAAGTAATGGTGAGATGCGAGAGGAGGTGCCGTTGGCAAAGACGGACAAGGGAGGAATGGACGAGGGATAAAAATTTCACGGCAGCTTTGTCCTTTCTAGCAAGGAGCTCACGAATGATTACTTCAATAATTTCGACTGGCAGAGAAAGCATCGCGCCCTATGGACTTGGGTGGGAGTGGGGATATGTGGATGGGTCTCGTAATAGGTCTCGTATAGCTGAACGAGTGCACACTGCGGAGACTGAATCGAGAGTTCTCACCGGTTTGCGGGCCCGTAGCAGAGCGGAGTTGGACCTCGATCATTGTTTGGCTTCCAGACTAACACTAACACTTCCATGTTAGGATACTTTCTCGAAGCAAGTGCAACCATTCCTCTTGTCAATACGTGACAAGGAGAATGAATCCGATGGAAGCAGGTGTGTCTTTTCTATCGACCCTAGATGAGATATGTTCCTCCGATTTCTGATACCCCACATTATCGCTGTCAGAACGGTCAAGTCTTTTTCTCATCAATAGGAACATGACCGGGATTCCACTCAGTTTCTCTAATCGGTCTCTTTTCTTGGGATTGCAGCAGTGATATACGGTTGCGCAGATCCTTGGTCTAGTTGATTTGTCCTTTTTTTACTGTCATTACTATGTCACAGAAGGCCCAATGATACTCGCGATAAGATGGTACTGCACTTGAGCCTCCCTTTGCAACCCAGCCAGTGATAGCAGGTATGTCAGTCCCATAGTGGGCCCATATCTGCCTGTCGATAGGGACGAAACTTCAGCGATTACGTATCGGACCAAGCTACATGGTTCTGTTACTGTACCCGATCCTTATAGTGGACTGGAAGCTCCCCTTGATGAAAGCGCGAAAACTAAAGTTCGTGAAAAACCCTTAGTGCTGCTGCTTTTTTGATTCTCAGTAGGGAATGGTACATAGGCCTTTGTTCTTGCCCAACGCAAATTTGGGCGAATTTATCTAGACGGGAATCCTGACAAGTGAGAGTCATCGTTTGCGTTTTTCTGGCCTTACATAGACTCACAGCTGATGGTTATTCGCTAGAGAAGTATGGCTTGAGACATTGAAACAGAGTTGGAACTACAAACGATTCACTGTCCCGAGACACGAAAGCGATGACCATATATACTTCGAATACAACGATGGTCTTCAGTCTCAGTTGTCCCTTCATCGCGTGAAGGTGGGCGATGAAGATACCATCCTTACCGAGTCTGGACCAGGAGGAGAACTCTTTTTTGATCCCAACATGATCTCGTTGGACGGTAACGCTTCACTCACTGGCTTCATCATGAGTCCTTGCGGAAAGTATTGGGCTTATGGCGTGTCTGAACATGTTCGTTTTTTGTCTTGTCACGTCTCTGTACCCAACTTCACTGACGCAACACTGGGATAGGGTTCTGATTGGATGACGATATACGTTCGAGAAACTTCCTCTCCACATGTACCGTCACAAGAAAGAGGCAAAGATCCTGGAAGAATGGATGACGAGGTTCGACACTCTCGTTTCTTCATCGTGTCCTGGACCGGTGATAGCAAAGGTGCGCATCCACAGGCGACTGGCTCGGATCGCGTAACAGACTGACGGGCTTATTGTAGGCTTTTTCTATTCTAAATACCCTCCTGAGGAAAATGAGGGTAAAGGCAATGCACCGGCGAAGAATTGCATAGTCAGATCCCTCAGCTACTGTGCAAGCCTATTTGTTAACATTTCATCAGGTCTATTATCATCGACTCGGTGAGAAACAGGAGAATGACACCCTTGTCCAGTGAGTATATCTATCGTTTGATAATGTTTTCAAGCTCAAAAAGTTTTCAGTAAGGATTCTGGGCATCCGTTTTGGCTTTGGTCCCTACAGACCACCCCCAGGTTAGTACTGATTTCAACTTGCGTATACGTTTGCACGTCCTTGTATTGACTCAACGTGCATTAGTGGCAGATATGCTCTCCTCGCTGCCAGTGTACGTCTATTGACTCTTTTTCATGTCTATTTTTCTCTGATCATGAACTAGCGTGATGCCAGCCACACTCAGCTAGCTAAGATCGCTGATATTCATGACAACGATATCGGAGCCAGCATGAAATGGATAAATCTTCACGACTCATGGGAGGCTAGGTTTAGCATGTTCGTAATAAATGTGTTCCTTCAAACTTTACTTCAACTGATAACTCTTCTGCGACAATGCACAGAATCGGAGACGACGATTCGAAGATCTACTTTATGACAAACCTCCAAGCTCCGAATTACAAAGTAGCGATATTTGATGCTTGCCATCCGAGTCCAGATGCGGACCTCACGACCCTTGTAGCCGAAGATCCCAATGCACTTCTTATAGCGGCTAGCATTCACGCCAAGGACAAACTCGCGCTCGTTTACCTTCGAGATGCCAGGCATGAAATTCACGTTCATGATCTTGTCACAGGACGATTGCTTCGGCGTATTCTTGGGGATCTTGTTGGACAATTTATGGTAACGGGGCGACGTGCAGACAATGATATGTTCATCTTTTATAGTGGTTTCACCTCTCCCGGTACAGTATATCGGTAAGTTTTGTTCTGTAGTGATCACACACACCAGCTCCGCTAATAAACAACGTTTGTAGGTACAAGTTTGACGACGAAAGAGATACGTGCTCGCTGTTCCGTGCCATACGAATCCCCGGTCTTGACCTAGATAAGTTTGTGACTGAATCGGTAAGGGGCACATTACCTTTTAACTCTTCATGTCCTGATATTCCTAATTACGTTTAGGTATTTTATCCATCCAAAGACGGGACTTCGTAAATAATTCGTTGGAGCCTCTAAAAACCTGGGCTGACAACCCGTATAGGATCCATATGTTCATTACCCGCCCAAAAGACGTGTTACTCGATGGAACGGCACCCGTCTTACAATATGGTTACGGCGGTTTCGCACTAGCAATGCTCCCGACATTCTCCGTCTCTACGCTACTGTTTTGCAAGATTTATCGAGCGATGTATGTGGTGCCTAATATACGGTAATTGTTCCTATAGATTTTTTTGGCTCTGTATATGTGCTAAGCAATCATTAAGTGGGGGATCAGAGTACGGTGAATCATGGCACCGAGCAGTAAGTCACTTGTTTAATTGTTACGAGCTCACGATTGACTCAACATTATATAGGGCATGTTGGGCAATAAGCAAAACGTATTTGACGACCTTAACGCAGCTACTGAATGGCTTGTTGCAAATAAGTATGCAAACAAGGATCGCGTTGCTATACGTGGAGGCTCAAACGGAGGTGAGAAGCCTCTCTGCTCTACTAAATAGATGAAACCGGGATTTGAATATGCTTTTTTTACAGGTGTTCTGACAACTGCGTGTGCAAATCAAGCACCTGGACTCTATCGTTGTGTAATCACCATTGGAGGTATAATTGACATGCTCAGAGTTTGTTGACGATCCAGTAAAAAACTCTCTTGAAATCCTCGCTGATGTCGAGTCTTTCAGTTTCCTAAATTTACGTTTGGCGCGCTTTGGTGCTCAGAGTACGGCGACGTATGTGTCTTCGAAATAACTGGATATTTGGACATGTCTGACTTACAGAGATAGCCTGAAGATCCTGAGGCTTTCGATTTTATCTACAAGTTAACTAACCTAATCCCTCTGAACTCGTCTAGTCGCTCAAAGTCTTCTCAGGTACTCGCCCTATCATAATATTCCTTCGGGAGAGACAGTCATGCCCGCCATGTTATTCTTTACTGCTGCATACGATGACCGCGTTTCGCCTTTACACAGTAAGTGCTCAAAATATCAAGATCTGTACCTTTTTGATCTCCTTGCACTAACAATCGTTTCCTGGCAGCATTCAAGCATGTCGCTGCTTTACAACACAGCTTTCCCCATGGTCCAAATCCGATCCTGATGCGCGTCGACATGAATTCAGGGCATTACGCTGGCAAGGTTTGTATTTGAAAGGTCTCATCTAAAGCTTGTCTCTGGCTTAGACTAGACTAATTTTTGTAGAGTACACAGAAAATGCTGGAGGAAACGGCTGACGAGTACAGGTGGGTTCCCGACCATGGCTCTTGAGATAGACGTTAATTGGTTGACTTTATTTGTCTAGCTTTATTGGGAAATCCATGGGCCTCACTATGCAAGTTGAGAACAAATCAGACTCCAACCGTTGGTCTTGTGTAGTGAATTGATGATCCCTCGTGACTACTCACCGAATGGTTGGCGCGATTCCGAATACACACTGTGGAACTGTACCCAAACGGTGTTTATGTTTTTCTTTATCCTGTGAAGATTTTCTGTACAAGTATGTTCGAGTCTACAATGCAAATTCTTGAAAGAATTGGATCATATCAGTAAATTGAGTCATATTTCACTGCCTTGCATTTTCTGATAGCCATGGACCATTCAATAACACCGATATCATGAATGAGTTTTTCCCTATGCTTCTTCCATGGTGAATGTCAAAGCCCAAGGATTCCAACTGTCTGAGGCGGCTCTCGAAATAATCTGATCATATAAATCAAGTGCCTTGCATCCTCTAACGCTCTAGATCATTCGATAACGCCGATTTCACGGATAAACTTCTCCCTAAGGATTTCGCTAAGGATTTGCTTCTTCCATGCTGAGTGTCAAACCCCAAAGGATTCCAACTGTCTGAAACGGCTTTCAATCTCTTGATGATCTCTCTCTAAAACTCAGCCCGGCGAATTGCGGTGTCTCTATCAGCTGCACATGTCAATCTGGACTTTGCTATTTTGAACGAATGGACATATTTGCAGCGGGAGCAATGCTTCGGTATCATTGATAGCGTTACTAGTAAACTACCTGATTACGAGCCATGCGCTTATACTTTATCAAAATCCTTTCGCCCTTAGGACGCGCCTGGGTTTACGAGATCAATCAATTTTCCGTTAGGGTCTATGCTTTCGAAAAAAGCCATCGTACTCACCCCGTTTACCTTGTTATAATCGGGGATAGGAACCGTGGAGGAGTGAGTTTTGCGCCTTGTGGTGATGGCATCGTATTCATAGTTCATCACGAATAGCGAGACGATTGTCTTGATCGCCAATTTTGCGATTTTCACTCCGGCACATCGGTGTCTACCTAAAACTCGAATTAATCCGGTTAATCAAACTAGAAAAGAAAAAGATTTGATATGATTCCAAGATGTCAACAACTTACCAGCGCCCCATCCAAGAAACTCGTACGAATTCTTTTGGTGTCCAGGCGAACTCAGGTTAGTATGTCGTTGAGGATCAAATCTCCAAGGATCTGTATAGACCTCGGGATTCAGATGTGCATCCGCATGGTTGTAAACTACGAATGCGCCTCTTGGTAATGATACTACGTGATCGTCTTTTCCGCCGGGAATCTGCAACGCTTCGCCTACGTTACGTCGAAGCACGGTTTGGTTCATAATCAAACGAAGAGTCTCGGAGATGACGAGGTCGAGAGTAGGCATTGATTCTTCCCAAGCTTTGATTGGGACTTGGGAAAGTCTGATGTAGAGAGGCTCGGAAGTGTCAATGGACAGGTGAGAGAGCATACTTTTGATTTCGGAACGAAGCGAAGTTTTCCATTGAGGGTGAAGGGAGGTATAGATGAGTATCCAGGAAGCTGCACGAAATTGGTTGTTACATTTAGATAACATGTCCATGTTGAATAGATTCATTTTACTCACTAGCTTTTGTTATATTGAAGACGCCTCCAAATAGAAAGCCTAGAATGAACTGAATAATTCCCTGGGTATCCATCCCGTGGGCCAACAGCAGATCGATCGGTTCGGAGGAGACACCACTAGATCCTTTCCGAGTCTCGATGTGCTCCGACAAGGCTGAGAAGAGGACCATTACAGAGTTTTCCTTGTCGCGCTGAGCTGAACGATAAAGCCATGGAAAGAAAATCATCCCTGGAGTGTTGTTCTTTAGTTGAGTGAAAAAATGATTTTGGAAACGAGATAAAAAAGCGTGGTCCGACACGAATTCATGGCTGGTAATCATATGTAAAGTGACCAGGAATGTGATCTGCGTGAGTGAGTATCTCGTCTAGTCATTGCAGGGAGGAGGTGAGAACATACATCGTTGATATGGTCAAAGGGATCCATAGTCCCCTCTTCCCCCCAGGCTGCCGTGATACGCTGTAGGTCACCGAGCATGGTCGCAATGACTGATGTTTAATTGTAATGAAAAGAGTGAGCATTGGGCAAAGATGGGTGATTGTTGTACTCACTCTCGGTGTATCTATTCTTCCCCAACAGGATTCCGAGCTGCTTTTTGAAGTGAATACTATGCTCCTCTTCCGCGAAAAGAAGTTGCGTCGCGGACAGCTCGGGTGTCTATAGGCAAGGATTTTTTTCAGGAAACAATCAAATAACTGTCTTGTCGGTTCACTTACAGGTACTGCTTTACTGAACATTCTATATCCCTCACTGCTACTCAAGCTCTTCTCTTCAAAAAACATCTTTCGTGCTTCCTGACCTCTCACTCCAATAACAAAATTCTATCATTGAATAGTTAACCATGCAGTCAACGGCAATAGGGTATATACGCACTTTGAACAGATGGAAGTGGAACGTGTTTTCTCCAGTTCTGAAGCTGGATGTCATAAAGTCGTGACCATAGGCAACGGCAAGGACATCGATGTAGAATTCCTTGAATTTGCGGCTCGCCAAGACCGCAACTTGAAGAAGGGCGATTCCGATGAACGTAGCGATGATCACTCCCATTTTTCCCAAAAAAAGTTCAGTAAGTCCTGGAGGGTAGATGATTAGAATAGATGCTCAATACCTTCCCATCAATGACGCCAAAGACCTAAGACTAGTGGGGTGGTTTCACCTGCCATTGAGCGGAGTATGACTGTGAGAATTCCATCACCGTGGGACTTGGTTTCCTCGACCCTTCCTCAACGTTCCATCTCCGCTTCTATTAGTACCTTGACATGCGCTAATCCGCTTGTGTAGGATGACAGGTAACTCTATACGGTCTTTTGAGCTCCGAGCTGCGGGGCCCCAAGACTAACAAGGCACAAAAGCTGGATGGGAGAGGTGCGAGGAGTCATCGGATCATCTTTCCAGAATGTGAGTCGTCGAGCATCCATTCTCGCTGCTCAAGCACTCACATGTACTCACAGCCCACCGATTTTCAGCTCTAGGACGAACAAGTCATGAACCGTCTTTTTGCTCTTGCTGCCTTGTCGAAATCCTTTTCTACATTTGGTATGGTTGTCCGGCCTTCACCTTACCGATGGTTGTTCCTCCTCCCAGTCATAGCTATCAATGGCTACTGTTACTTCAGCACTTTTTCTGAGGATTCAATACGTGTAAACATTCTCATAGAGACTCTGATGGCCTCGGACTACATTCTCCTTACGGACATTCAGCGTGAATTCCGACAGATTGGACAGCAAGAGCCAATCTATAATTTGGGGATTTGGGCTCGTTTCAAATGGACAGTGCAGCTGTTGTTTTCACCTAGAGGAGTAGGATGGACTCATGAAATGAAATCCATTATTCCTTCCCATCCGAACTTGACTCGACTCGAATTCCTCCGATCCCGGTTTATCTCCCTGATAATGGCGTTGATTGGCAATGATATAGCGTTCATCCTCACCTCCATTGACCCTGGATTTTCGGAACATGCGCCGCCATTTGATGAACAGCCCGTCGTATGGCGTTTCTGGGCGACTGGTCTCTTCTTTTTCAGATTAAAATCCGCCATCAATGTTTATCTTCTCCTCGTGGCTCTGCTTCTTGTTGGTACCGGGCTGTCAGAACCTGATGTGTGGCCTGACTTCTTCGGGAAATTGTCAGATGCTTATACGGTCCGTCGGTGGTGGGGGTATGATGAATTCTTACTTTTTTCAGACCTAGGTTTCTGATGGACTTCTTTCAGACGAGTATGGCATCAGCAACTACGGAGGGTTTGTCCAACGTCAGGGACGAGTAAAAAAGATTTCCTTTCTGATTCGTCTTTGGTTTTTTATAGATCTTTTCTTCGCACGGAAAATTCCTATCTCAACGCGTCTGTGGCTTCCGCACCGGAACCTTGGCGTCTTCATACACTCGACTCTATCTTGCCTTTTTCCTTTCGGGACTCATTCACATTACTTCTTTAGACCCACGACCGATTCGGTTTTTCTTGTCACAGGCGGTTGTGATTACTTTTGAAGACAGTGTTATAGCCGCAGCAAACAGAGTTGGTTTCAAAAGATCACAGGCTATTATTCGTGTCTTGGGATATTTTTGGGTTTATTTTGTTTTGAGTTTTACTTTTGGACCTTGGCTTGACTCTATGAATGCTACTGGCGTGGGAGGGTATGATGGGACTTTGGTTCTAGGTCGTTATCGAGATAGTTGGTGGTTAAAAGGGTTACTAACTCAGCTGGATAGAAGATAGCTAACATAGCTCATGCATTTTTGCGTTGATATATTTCACTTTTGTTCGTTTATATCACTTGCTTTTGCAAGCTGGAGATCAAAGTTTCAGAAAGTGTAATGTATTGATCCATTTTAATTCTCGTAGTTATTTCTTTACAACATCGGTCACAGAATACCTAAAAGTGTTACTGGCTCGTACGACAATACTACTAGTACAAAAATTGCTGATTCCTTTCTCATGTAAGTATTTCCTTTCTTAATCAGAGCATCTGAAGTGACAAACGATATACATAGACGATCAAGCACTGCTCACAACCGATCCGATGACCCCAACGATACCCGTGACGATGACCCATGGGAAACCGTTCATGGATGCCTCTTCGACGGACTGGCTAGCGGCTTCCAAGAGAGAGGACGGCATGTTCTTCATGGCGCACCGAATAGCCCATGAATCTCCTAGCTCCAAAGCTGCTCTCTCTTGAGGCGTCAAGTCAGGAACAGACTGAGCGAAGGCTCGATGATCAGCCTTATACTCGGCGAGCGCCTTGGGATCCAAAGCTAGTTTGGTCATGACGTCAGTCATAGCTTTGGAAGTGGCCAGAGGCTGATACTCTTCGGGGGGAGCGTGAGCTTCCAATCTAGTGATAGCAGCCTGTTCGTTTTGTCCATAGGGAGGTAGAGTAGGCACGTCGGGTTCCCATTGATTAGGTGGGTAGATTTGGGTGTGTTTGTCGGGAACTTTACCAGCAGGTAGGAATTCCAAGAGTCGGATGATATCGGTGTTGATATCCTTTCTGGCCTTTGGAGGGATGTAAAAAGTCGAAACACCACCTACTCGTTTGGCGATTTCGGGTTCACGGAGTTGTCCGATCGTGAACTTGTCGGTGACGGGATCTTGGTGAGGCATCATAGCTGCGATATAATGCACGACGGTATGGTCTGGGCCGTATTCTTGCTCGAGACGGTCAACCAGAATGGTAAATTTCGAATTCTAAAAGAAAAGTTAAACGTGTTAGACACAAATCGATCGACCATTACAGGATGGAAAAATCCTTACGTCGAATCCGCTGAAATTGAAGTCTGCGATACCGACGCATCCAACTTGGAAAAGAATGAGGTGACTGTGAACGTTCACTGGTCTCTCTCTGATGAGGAAATCGGATGCTTCGTAGGTCAAGCAGCCGGGGTTCGAGGGGTCGATGCATAAGTCGGCAAAGAGGCAGTCCTCTGCAGATACTCCTGGAAGCATACGAGCTTGGTATCCCTCGCTTCTGGCGATAGCCAATGCCCTGTGAGAAGGGTTCACGAACACGCCCGGATGGCCATAGAATACCCCGACAACGTCGAGGCCATTGCGGACTTCCTTGAGCATGAGCTATGAAGAATTGTCAGCACAAGACCTTAGGAAGGATACGACACAAAGTTATTTTGATCCCTACCTCAGCCATTTGGGTGTAAGTATCCATTCTAGACTTGCCATTGTCGTAGTACTGATACAAGTCGACACAATTCTTGTTCTTGGTGAGGATAAAAGCCTCTGTCGCAGGGTCGATGACACAATAGAAGACTTTGGAAGCAGCTTCAATGTACGATAAGGCTTGGAGCGTCATTTGACCGATGCTCTCGATGCCTGTACCGACGACGATGAGCGAACCGGGTTTGGTTTGAGTAGAAGATTCCATGGTTGCAAGAACGATTTCTTGATGAGAGACGTTCCAAGCCCTGTGAGCCCTTTATACCCCACTGAGCCCATCCTCTGGCGCTCCCTTAAAGCCAGTAATCATATGCGTTATTGATCACTTTAGGTGGTAACGGAAGTCTCTTCTATTTTCAGAGGCAACTATCCTGTCTCAGAGCTAACCAGTATTCTAATATGATTTTCTGGAACACCTCGAGCCCAATTAGTCTTTTCCAGGAATTTGGAGCAATGAATGACTTGTTCCATATGCAATTTTCAGGTCAGCTGTGGGTGCACACAAGAAAGGTGGAATATACGAGGGATTGCCGATGCTGGCTCTATCTTTGTCTTTGTCCTTGTGTTTCTCTCCCATCATTTGATAGCGATGAATTGTCTGAGTCGAAAGTTTCATTTTCGGGTTTCTAGAGCCATTCACGCTGTCAGAGAATAATTCCTTGATCTTCCCCTTGTCGACGATGAGATCTATAGGATTTCAGGTGGGAAACACTTGGACAATAATCCACAAGGGAAAACGACATTTTTTTACACAACGAAAGCGGTATAACCCTGCGGGGGTCACCTTCATGCTGCCCACTTTTTGATACGCGAGCTCTGCCGCAGTGCCGCTCATGTAGTGTAATGACGTACAATTTATGTTGGTGAATTTTCACTGACTCGCGTTCTATCATGGCTGACAGTGACAACAAGGACGACGGTTTTTACAGGACGATTAAATCTCGTTTATGTACCTTACCAGAGTCCGGATTCTCCAAAGTTGAAAGAATCTGGCACAACGTCAATCAACAGCAACTTCGTTTTATTTCTCAGGCTCGGCCAGGAATCGGCAAGCTCTCGCGTATCATAAAGTGGGGCATGAAGGTGATCCCCGCCCTGGGGTTCCAGTCTAGGCAGCGTGGCTCAACTTAAGTAGTCTCGAGCCCGAGAGGTGCACTTCAAGGACTTGAGAGGGTTTGAGTACTTCAGTTTGATGAATATTCTTGATGCTACTAGTAGTGCCAGTTTGAGTTCAGGAATTAAAAATCGCGGTTTAAGCAAATTCATGGAGTTGTTGATCAGAATCATCTTTTTCTAGGTCGAACGCTGAGCAAAGAAAATTGAGACCCAGACTTATTGTGCATTTTTTGGTAGGTGGTTGAATAAATCATTGTAACGCTGGTGCAGCGCAGGCTGGTGGCTACTATTTCATCATCGGAAAGACCTTCGTCCTGCAATAGTCAATTACAACTTTTGATGTCTCCTGGACTCATAAGACACTAAGTATGTCAAATCACTGTGAAGCTTTCAATAGCCAACACGTTCTTTTCTCCCCTTAATAATCTACAGCTTCAACAATCAGCCACGAAAATAATGAACCGATTGGTCCAAGATTTCTGACCTGGATTTCAAATGCAAGGATTTCAAGTAATCGGGTAATAAGGATTTACCGCTTCATGGAGATGTAATCAATTCAAGCTCTGTATACTTGGTCGGTACCAGTTAATGAGTTTTACGATGAAAAATGTTCATTTCGAGCTACCGCTCTGAGCGTGGTGTCTCAATATGAAATTTATGATATTCAATTGCGACGACGTTCGTATCTACTAGATAATTCAACTCAGCAAGGACTAGAGGGTTATCTTGACAGTGTGAACGGTTCTAGAACTTAGGAAAGCCTCCGAGAGTGGACCTTTCTTCAACTTGATCTGGGAGTCGGGTTTATAGGGTAGAAAAGAACGATTACGAATTCGAACTCCGGAAAGGAGATTTCCTTCGTTGAACGGTGGAGATACCTGAATGACAGGACAAAGAAGGATCTTTCCTTGAACCAGTAAATTTCTTGTGATCACTTGCTACGGAATACCTCTAATCCGTCGGATATTTATCTCCGGTTTACGTTCTACATCTCAGCGAGCTGAGCTAAAGCAGAATCAGTACCACACCATTTCTTTTGTTTAAGAGGGGAAATATCACTGACAGATCACTGGTACCAAATGTCGAGCCACCCTTTGAGCTATCATCTCGTTTCTCCTTATATCAAAGCCGACTTCAATTCCACGATCATCTCTAAGGAGACAGTGACCACTTGGGTCCAATACTCTTTGGGATGGTTGCAGTTGTCAGTTGCGTTCATCCTCGTCGCCACTGTTGCTGTCTTTGTCAAGAATAAAGTGCAACAAATCTGGATTACTTGCCTGTTCTTCTCTCGCGCGTACGACTTGATCACGTCTAAACTTCGAGTTAGCAGCAGTAATGCGTTTTCCTTTCTCGTTTTTGACGTAAGAGTCCAAATATCTCCAGAATTATATCACGATGACACTTGTACCTGTAGCTTCCTATCACTGCGGTCAAAGGCAAAGCAGCACGCAAGTCTTTCTTTGAAGATAGAAATTTGAGTAACGCTGAAGGATACAGGATTTTCGGGGGTCCGAATGCTGTAGGTTTTAGATCTTCATGAGGCAATAACGTCGACTCAGCTTTGCGTTAGATATCCAAAGTGGACGAGAACCATGTTCATCCTGACAAAGACGAGCATCTCACTCGTTTTATGTTGCGAATCACAGATCTCGTACAGAGGGACAGATACACGGATGGTAAATCGTTCATCTCTAGATGTTCTGACCTTTATTAAATCTGATCAAATGTGCAGCAATGCCTGCGTTGTTCGACGCTGTTGGAGACTTGATGGCTACTTGGGGGAACCAGGGTATAATGGATCCCTTCCAGAACATCTACGATGTTAGTCTTTATTACCCTTCAATACCACCTCCTAAATAACTTTGGGCTTTGTAGATCACGTTCCAGATTAACGTTCACATGGCCACTTGTCGCGAATTTTCCTCCGACCTTGCTACGCTCTCCGAGTTCAAAGCTCACTTCTTGAACGTTGAAACCAACACTCATCCCAACAGTGCGGTATTTCCTTGGTTATATCATAGCGTTAGGCGTTCGAAGGAAGCATCAGTCAAGGCTCTTCACTCCACGCTAGCCCACTTTGTTGAAAAAAGACGACAGGCCACAGTGCCGAACTCGGATGCGATCGATATTCTGTTGGCTCAAAATGCCAGCACACCGGACATCGTCTTACTTTCACTTGGATCTATCTTCGCTGGGGTTTCTAACACGAGTAAAACTGGTATGTAAATTCACCATTCTCTTTATAACGTGTCCTGACTTGAATAAAGCAATCTAGTTCCTTATCTTCATTTTCATTCATCCCGAATGGAAAACCGCTATTCTTGCCGAACTGAAGCCACTGGTCAGTCAGTATGGTAATGCCGCTGATCCCGTGCATAGGCAACCCGCTATGATCCCTAGTTCTGTTTGGGACAGTTCAATGCCGACCATTGACCTTGTCATGCGTGAGACCATCCGTCTGGTTATCAATCATACCGCTCTGCGTCGCAACGTCGGGGAGAGCTTTGATATGCCTGGGGGTGTAGGGGAGATCAAACGGGGGTCGTTCTTGGCATATAGTCTTGCAGACGCGCACTTGGACCCAGGAGTGTACTCCAGGCCTCATTTGTTTGATCCGGAGAGGTTCAGACCTGACAGAGAAGAAGACCCTTCTGCATTCCTGGGATTTGGAGCAGGTACGAGCTCGAAATGGCTCTCTTTCTCGACTGTTTCTTAAACTTTGGCTTGCTTAGGTCGACACCGATGCTTGGCCAGTAAACTTGCCAGATTGGAAATCAAGTCTATTGTAGCCTTGTTTTTGATGACATACGACTATGAAGTGGTCGATGCGAATGGGAACTTCCTTCAAACGATCCCTGCTCCTGATTACAATGATGTTCAATTGGTGGGTTTTAAGATCAGGTATTTCTTTTCAGTCACTAACTTGGGAAGTGGCTGTTGTTTGTTAGGCAAGACCTAAGGATATGGAATGTTTCCTGCGGTTCAAGCGGATGGAAAATCACAACTAACATAAATCGCCTTTAAGACTTTCAATGCTTCTTCTAGTATTTCATTGATGTACAGATTTGAGCATTGTTGCCAGTAAGTATAAATTCTCTTCAAGTTTCTATGTGCTTTTAGTATGTGCCTTTCGTTGTAGTTGTTCTTTAACTTGTCAAAAAAAGTGATTTCGTGTTCGTATCTTTAGATTTAGTGGGAAAATATCGGCCCCAGAAAATGTATGCAATGCGATCGTACTTTGGATAAGCATATATCTAGAGCCTCGACAACTGACAGAGTCAGCTCTTTGAATGCCATATTATCATGTGCAAGCTATTCCTACCCTGAGGAAATGTTTCTACACAGTAACACACAGAATATTCAGAACATTCCAGTATCTGACTCAGGGCTATGGTCGACATGATTGTCAGGCTATTACTCTATACCCGATTTCAGATTTATGTAGTAAGCAACAAGAATAATGGTACGAGGCCGGAGTTTCAGAAGACTCATCCTTACTAAACCTAAACTTCAACTCACACATATCTCCATTTGGTTGATCTTGACATTCGCCGGCCTCGTATCTGCAGCGCTGGACCTTTCATAAGAGGTTTGAATAGACGAACTCAACAACCACCATCGATATCAACGCTATTCACTCCTTCCTGCAGACCATGAATTACCTTTTCGTCTCTGCCTCGTTGACAAAATGCATAATTCTCATCGGACTTGTTGTACGATCTTCCCCGTACCGATGGTTACTCTGGGTACCAGTCGCCGCTGTCAATACCTACTGCTATCTTAGCACTGACTCTGAGAACTCGCTCCGTGTGCAAGTTCTTTTAGACACGTTGACGGCTTCAGACTACATTCTCCTCACTGATGTCCAGCGCGAATTCCGTCAGGTTGGACAGCGAGAGCCTATCTCGAGCGCTGGAATCTGGCCTCGTTTCAAATGGGCTCTCCAGTTATGGATTTCTCCCCGAGGAGTGGGGTGGAACTTTGAGCCCAAGTCAAGTCTTCCTCCCCATCCGAATCTCACCAAGCTCGAGTTTCTACGATCTCGGTTCATTTCGCTCGCACTGGCATTGATCGGCAATGATATAGCATTTATCCTCGCCTCCTCTGATCCAGGGTTCTCGAAACATGCACCTGCGTTCCACAAGCAGCCTGTAACATGGCGTTTGTATGCCACCGCGCTTTTCTTTTTCAGAACGAGATCGGCTCTCACTGTCAATTACCTCATGATCTCATTGCTATGTGTCGGAACCGGTATGACAGAACCCAGTTCATGGCCAGATCTATTTGGAAAGTGGGGGCATTCTTACACCCTCCGTAGATTCTGGGGGTCAGATGGAATTTTTTTCCATGAATAATCGCGTCTCTGATCAGAACTTCTCTCTTTAGGGTGACATGGCATCAGCAGCTGCGAAGGGTAAATTCATTCCAGATATTTCTATTATAGAGGCATGCATTCTAATGTTGACTCTAGATTTTCTCATCGCACGGCAGATTCCTTGCACACCGCGTCTTTGGCTTTCCGTCTGGGAGCATTGCATCTTCGTACACGCAGCTTTATGTTGCCTTCTTCCTCTCGAGCATCATTCACGTTCTTTCATTTGACTTTCGTCCGTTTCGGTTCTTCCTTTTACAAGCAGTAGTCATCACTTTCGAAGACACGATCATCCTCATAGGCCGTGAGTACCGTGTGCAGAAGAAGCTCACCATCCCCTTCCGGTTACTTGGCTATTTATGGGTCTATTGGACTCTTACTTTGACTCTCGGGCCGTGGTTCGACACCATGAATGTTGCAGGGGTTAACGAATACAATGGCGCCTATGTCCTGGGGTTTTTACGTGACTGGTTGTTATCAGAAGATTGACTATTGTTATAACCATATTCATCTGAGCTGTATACATCGCGGGTAGATCTGTATATAGTACTTACCGTCAGGCGCCTCTAGCTAACGAAGATATGTACAATTTTATACGTGTTAACTTTTAAGTCCCTTCCTGTTACATATGGACAGAACAGGAACCGGTTCTCTCCGTAGCAGTAACGCGACTTTATCTGACGAGAAAATCTCTACCATTTGGGAAATGCTAGTCGAATAAAGATGCCTCCTATCTAGACTTCTGGGTACCTTTGATTTTTGGAGTCTTCGGCCCGTAAAGTTCGGTCCATGCCGTTGTCATGCCGAAGATGAGACGCAGCCACCAGTGCATGAGCCAGGTTGAAAGACGTCGAACTAGAGGGACCTCGTGTCTTGACATCCTGTGTACCGCAGTAGAAATTCTCTTGGTTACCTAAAGATATTTGTCCTGATTCACCGGTGCTTGTAGAACACGCAATGGTGCAATTAAATCGCATACGGACGTGATTAGTTGACAGACGGTCACCGTCGATGTCAGATAATTTTGGGTCTTTTACTTCGGAAAAGTTCAGAATTCCTCGGGGAAAGATTTGCGGGTAAACTTTGAGCTAGACAGATGATCTTGTTAGTCGGCGGAAGCTGAAGCTTTCATGTCATTTGCCAGAATTTGGGGTTCGATGATCTCCACGTTTTGAAAACTTGGCTTATCACAATAGTTTTTTTTCATAGACCGGATCTCGCGCTGATACGCTGGCTCTCTAACATTATTATCGTAATCCGTCGGGTCTCGGTGACAGTAGTGAGAACAGTGGGTTGTGATAAGTGGATCTCAGCACTTATCCTAGCTAACCTAGAAGGTACCTTTGTATCTCAATGCAAGTGCAAGTGAGGGACATGTGATACGACATTACGGAGCAGGTTGCAGATACTTTGTCACCAGATTATAACGAATAGCTTTCACTATTATAAAAACGCAAGATGCACTATCTGGACCCAGTTTACCACCACAGAGCTTCACTATAATTATGACCGACAAAGTCAAGATCGTTCGTGACTATCATGACCTTCTTAACGCAGGTCAGATTGCACAAGCCAACGCTCACTTGGCTCACAACCTGACCGCAAATTTCTCCGTTGGGGGGCCGCAGTTGAACAAGGAGGAGGTTGGCAATGTTCAACAAGGGGTTCAGAATGCCCTGAACACTACGGTCGGTGGTTTTCTCCCTATTCTTTTCTTTAGCATTTCAGCTCATGCTTGTCTCTCCTAGACCCTCATCACCGAAGCCAAGGAAGTTGATGGGAAAGTTGTGGTTGTGGTACGTTGTGATTGATATTAGTATCATGCTGTCGAGTCTCACTAAAATAATTAGGGCAAGTCACTGCTTAAACTCAAAGTAGAGTACGTGAATTATTTCTTTGAGTCAGGCTGAAAATTGACGATGCGATCCTTAGGGAGGTTCCTTTCAAGGCAGTATACGAATTCAATGGCAACCAGATCGGGGCTGTTAAGTTCGAGACTGATCCTAGTTTCCAAGTCAAAGCCTTCAGCATCTAGGTATATCATGATGACCACGAGTTCAGAGAAGGTTGTTCAAGATCTGCTACTCTCGAAGTTAATGGCTGCATATGAACGCGTATTCGTTGTACTTATATCTGTACGAGTCTTACATGAATTGTTCGAGTTTTGACATCTAAGTGCATTCTCAAGCTCTTGAGTAGACCTTTAACGTAGGTCCTTTAAATCCTTGTGTCAACCAAAAACAGCCGACTTCGACAGGCAATCTGTCTAAATATTTCTATCAAAAGTCGAGCTTTTATTCTCCTTTCAACTTGAATGATTGATCTTTGACATCTCCGACCGACTCCACTGACTAGTCCTATGTTTTTGTAGAATATAATTACACTGTACACGTCATCGGGCTAGGACCCTCTCCTTCTGAACATAACTCCTGCTGTTTGGTGTGGGACTGCAGCCAACATTCCTTGCCATTCATCAAGGGGGCGCACACCTTCTGTCTCCAGCTTAACATCGTATGTTAACAGTACATGCGCAAGCATTGTCTTGAGTATCGCGGCTACCAAAAACCGTCCTGGACTACCAAAAATGGTTAATTTACGATGTACGACTTGAAAATATAGCTCGGTGTTCACCATGCATGTCTTCCGACTCCAAATACCACGTAGTCTGCACTGAGACTCGCCAGTTGATACCTTACGGGTTCATTTTCTGCTTCGTGTTTGCGAAAGTGTCTGAAGCCATCGAATTCCTCTGGATTTGGGTAGTTTCTCTTTTGGCCCGGAGTTATGGGTTCGTCCTGCCTGATTAATGCATGTCCGATAAAACCTCAAAGCCAAGACACACAGACCTCGTCATGATGGATGGAGAAACCACAAGCGCCTAAAGTGTTTCCTGCAGGAATGGTGGTTCCATCGGAAAAGGTAAAGTCCTTCATAACTTTGCGCGACATGGTTACTGAAGAAATAGGGTTAGCTGAACGTAATTTGGAGATACATTTAAAAGAGGCAAACTTTTGGCGCTTCCATGGAGGCGTAGGCTTTCTTTGACGAAGCTATCAAGTTTGTACATCTTGTCTAGACCGGCCTTCGTGATAACTTGGCCGTCTACCAGGGCTTCCACTTCAGACCGGAGTTCAGGTATATAAGATGACTGTGCTGCTAAGTCATATAGCACTTGTGTGATAGCCTAGTAATATGACTGTGTCAGACGACCTGGTTGAAGAACATGTGCACTTACGAGCGACAGGGGACGGTAGGCCACAAAGTGTATTGCCATAAGACGCTTAGTGATGGCTTCGAGCGATTTTTCACTTGCTGGTGCTTTCTCCAGCAGCCAGTTTAGTAGGTCATCCTGAGACTAAATCAGGAGTTTGAAATTAATCTTAAATGATCCATAAGTAAAATAACCCACAGTATCTAATTCCTCTTCGCCGAATTGTTTCTGCTTCTCAAGACGCTCCTTCAGCGTTGGGCCAACGTGTTTCATCGCTTCGGCTAATGTATCACGATAAAAGAAGAGCAGACGAGTAGCAAGGCTAAATTCGACGATAAAAGTAAGTATGTAATGCTCCAAGAATTTGTACAGAACACCTCACGGTTTCATAACTTTGGGTACTTGGCTGATTATGATAGCAGCCGTAGCGAGAGTATCTGGCCAATGGTCATTAAGAGCTTTATACTCTGGGTCACGACCTAATAAACCAAAAGAAATCTTTAATGCGTTCAATTCTCGCTCCTCATGAAAGTACATACATAAACGGAGACCAACAAGCAACCGAGTCGTTGAACTGAATGCGAGCTGTTGCCCTGTAAGACATCCCCCCAGTCTGGTCCAATCTATGTTCATAAAAGATTAGATGAAATGAATTCTCTAAGACAATTAATGAATGATAATGCTCACCATTCGTCGGAGGTATAAGCTCAGCAAACACTGTTGCTATTTCATCCTTTATTTCAGCTATTCGGACGCCAAGATCTCGGACGAGAGATGTTTGTACGAATTGGAAGTGATAAGGATCGAGGAGATACTCGGGACTGAAAGTATAGTCCGTTTGCAGGCTCTAGACTCCCGCAGCCCCAATAAATATGACAGAAGAAGAAAAACTCAACACGGGAATGGTACAATGAAGAGAGCTTTACCTCTTTGAAAAGGGCAGCACGAGAGGACAACCCGCTCTCAGACGCTGCTCGAACTTCCTCTATCATACGCGGACCAGTGACTAAAACTAACCATCCGGACAACATGGGGATCCTAAAGGCCTTCCCATAGTGCTATAGGGACCAAGTCAGTAGAGTAACGGGTGACTGAAATCGAAAACAACCTTGTCGTACCCTTCCTGGATCAAATCGCGAGTGCCGAATAGAAACTTGTACGCCCCCACGTATGAGTCAAGTAATCCCTCTCCTCCGATGGTTGGAATATTGAGCTATCACTGGTGTCAAACGATTTGCGGATAAGTACGAATGGATGATACAAGACCTTTTGTTTTGACTGAAATGCACGGAAAACGACAATGAAGATGACGCTGAGAGCGATACAAGCTGTACTAGTGTCGAGGCACATAGTGTGAAAGGAAGGATTCGAGTATCTTCCACGCCATTAGAGGAAAGCCATAGCGCGGGTATTAGTGATGTGTCAATCGCGATCTTCTCAGTGAACTGCTGAACCATTCTAAGCTGGGATTCCACTGGGATTTGCTCGGATTTTCGCATCATGTTAAGTAGTCCAATTTTGAAATTCGTCATTCAATCAACCAGGTAATCAGCACGGATATACTCATCATTCAAACACTTGCACCCAGGTGCTCTTTCAAGGGCCTGTCATGTACTCCATCTATCTATCTCATGAGGGATGAGGTGCTTCGAGTTCCATGCAAGGCGTCAACGTGCGTCAATCCTTTTATTATTGACCCCGGGTCCGGCAGGCCTTGGACCGGCAAGTCATCGCACGCACGGCTATCCCCGGTGATATCCATGTATCTTTTCTTGTTGAGGTGTGATGAGCACAACCCTGATGTCCTCTTCCACCTGGCTCACGTTAGCGGTCGCTCTTATATCCCTGCTCCTGGCCCGCTCCGTTATCGATGAGAGGATCATTAGGTCCAAGGTATGAGTGGTAACCTCCGAGCCCATGTTTCAGTTCTAGCAAACGCACGCATTTTTCTAGTATAAGAACGTTATATCTGTGGGACCATCGGGCATGTTTGGTACCTTAATTGGAACCTTCCAGCTCCTGCTTGGATATCGAGACTTTATTCAGGAGGGCTATGAAAAGGTCAGGTCCGTGAATACTTTGACTTTTTAGTCTAACGATTTTGGTAGCACTATGGAAAGCTGTTCAGGATCCCGACTTTGTTCACGATGACATTTGTGGTCACTGGTCATGATCTACTCGAGGATGTCCGAAAAGCTAGTGATGATCAACTATCTTTATACGGTTCTATCAAAGAGGTACTTATTTAGTCTTTAAATTCCATCACAAATTCATCGCAAAGTCGTGAATCATCAGGGCATGCAGACCGACTACACGATGGAGCCTCATATACTCGACAATCCTTATCACTTTCGTTTCGTTCACCTCTCCCTTACACGCGACCTAGGTGGCCGTTTTCCTGAACTCCGGGAAGAGGTTATAACAGCCTTCTCTGAACTCGTACCTCCAACCGATGGTAAGAGTTTGAGATCATCGAAATTGACCACATTTTTGTAATCAAGCATCAAGATTGGACCTCTTTTCCGGCCTGGCTCACCGGAAAGTCTATAGTACTCAGGGTTACTAATAAGTTATTTGTTGGACCTCCGCTATGTACGTTCAAGCTCTTTCGTGGACTCACTCTTTTGTTCTAAAATTTACCAACTTCTCGACAGGTCATGACTTGGACTATAACGACATCAATGATACATATTCAGACGCACTCGTCAAGACTGCACTCATTGTCGGTCTCACACCTGATTTCCTTAAACCGTGCGTTCTTCTTGTCTCGTTTAAAACCTGAGCCTTTACTTTTATTTTGTTATAGGATCGTTGCCAGCACTTTATATTTCTACATCCCCAAAACGTTGAAACGTGCAATGAAACATGTCGCCCCCCTTGTCCAAGAACGACTTGAGAAAGAGAGAACATTCGGCAAAGACTGGCCAGGCAAACCTGTTGGTTGAGTATCCGTTGTTTGACGACCGCTGTACTCACTCGGATTGTTGCTCTAGAATGACCTTCTCAGTTGGCTGATGGAGAAAGCACCGGAAAGCGACAAGTCCGTGAGGGCAATCACCATTCGGCTTTTAGCAACGATGTTTGCGGCGTATCGTCCTGCTTCTATGGTAGGTACATCGTTCTTGTGCATGTGTATCAGTGTACTTTCTTTTGTTCTCTAGGCTCTCACGCAAGCGTTGTTCGACTTGGCTACATATCCATCCTATATCCCAGAGCTGCGAGCCGAAATCGAACCTATCGTCAAAGAGAAAGGGATAACCAAGGAGTCAATAAACAAGATGTACAAGCTTGACAGTTTTATCAAGGAATCGCTACGTCTTAGGGGTGGTGGAAAGTGTACGTTGAGTCCGGTGTCCTTGTACTTGTTTTTCATCTCTCGTTTCATCCAGCAAGCATGCCCCGCAAGGTTCTCAAAGACTTTACGTTCTCAGATGGGAATACTGTTTATACTGGAAGTACAATAATCGCTACTGGTTATGCGATACATCATGATGCAGTAAGTGGTTTTTGCTTCATTGACGCCGAAATACGATATGAAGAATGCCCTACAGAGACATTATCCTGATCCAGATGAATTTGACGGGTTCAGGTTTGCTCGACTAAGAGAGGCAGAAAACGACCCTGTTAGATAT
The DNA here is from genome assembly GCA_004369135.1 of Dendrothele bispora CBS 962.96. Lineage (NCBI taxonomy): Eukaryota > Fungi > Basidiomycota > Agaricomycetes > Agaricales > Dendrothele > Dendrothele bispora. The sequence goes on from ML179655.1 coordinate 42,600, forward strand.
CAAATGGTTTCAGTGGGTCCTACCTACATGATGTTCGGGAACGGAAGACATGCATGGTAAGTGACTTTTGATTCCTGGTGTCAGGTCTTGTGTTAATGGATGTCACTTTCTCTAGTCCCGGTCGTTTCCTGGTATCCGCGCTCTTGAAGACTATGCTTGCGCATGTCCTAATGACATATGATGTTAAGCTCGAACAAGATGACGGAGTACGACCGCCGGATAAGTGGTTTACTTTTGCACCCGCTCCGAATGAGACTGCTAGTTTGATGTTCAGGAAAAGAGCTAATTTGGCGTAGTTGGCTAATGTCAAATACTGGGTTTGGATGGTGTGCTTGATTCAGTAATTTCAAAAGAAAAGAAGAAAGAGTTTTTTGTACCCATTGATTTCTTTCTAGTATTGAGGGTGTAAGAATAAAAAAAGATCTTGAGACCTAAGCAACTAGACAAAGTACATCTACTTCAATAATAACAGCGTTAGTGTGTCGGGTAGTACGCGTCCTGTCAAATCGACTTGCCATTGACGCTTTGTGCAACAGAGTGGGTCACAGCGGGGTCCTCGAAGACACACGCAAAAATCCAATCACTTTTTTGACGTGTATCTTGTCAAAAAGGGCCACAACCACTCACCAGAGCCACCAAACAAGACACGAAAGAAAGTCTTAGAGTGGGCCATCTTTGTGCATGGGGAACGGGGCAAAACCGTGGGAGTGTAAGTAAATAAATGCCGGATTAAGGTAAAGACTTGATAAGATCTTATGATTTACCTCAGAACGGAGTTTGTAGAGGTGACTTGGAGGGTTACTGGGGACTCGAAAGGTGCCGTTGCTTACTACGAGGCTCACTATTTTGTTGTTCGGTATGAAGCAAAGTTGACCACCGCAAACGTGGCAAGTACGAGGCCTGAATGAGCTCATCAACTGTCACTGGGCCGAGGAAGTCAGACTCGTCCTCGGTCTTGGCTCGAGGCTTCCGATGACACACGCACTCGGGTGTGTAAGAAGCCGGAGTTTCCGTGCCCGATTGGTAATGAAGGTCTTGACAAACAAGACCACATCGGTGACCAACCGAGGCGAAAAGTTGCGATAGGACCCATGCTTATCCTGCAAGATGTTTAATCGAAAGTTCGGACAAAAAAAATTTATTTTGACCAAAATGTTTCCCCATAATTCGGACAAAATGGCCCTACAGAGGAAAAATGTTTGACCCAAAATTCGGACATCATGACTAAGAGGTCATTTAGGTTTGTTCAGAGTTCGGACATCGGCTTACATGAGCTTATATTCTGCCATTGTTCCTAGTGTGTGCCACAGTAGACAGTCATGGATAAATATGGTAATATTTTGCTCAAACACGGTGTTCAGCTGTCCGGCTATGCCTGGTCTTTAAATCAGGATCTTCTTGGAGAGCGGGCCGAAATTGTTGGAGGTGTCGTAGCTTTGAACAAGAGACGAAGGACTAAGAAGGGTATAAGTGAAGATGTAGAGGATGAAGTTGACAAAACCTACCATTAGTTTTACCTCATTTTAATTCAATCTTACTTTTTGAAGGCGTAAAAAGGCCTAGAGTACCGAATAAGGGCGAAAAAAAAGTGGATATATGTTGGAGCGAAAGTTCGGACAAATTTTTTTCTGAGTCGAGGTCAGTCCCGAAATTCGGACAGAGTTTTAGAAAGGGTGGTTCGGAAAAGTTCGGACAAATTTTTTGAAAAGTGGGATTTTCAGATCAAACATCTGATAGCATAAGCATGGGTCCTGTTGCGATTCACCTTCCAGTCGGCCTCGTGACAAAATGGTCTCTTGAACTCATTGGCACTACTTGGTAGGTGAAGTGTTAATTTTGAGATCCTGAATTGGGTCCTGAACATTACCACCCAGAAGGCTTTACTTATTTAATATTTATAGTCCCGTCTTTGACTTTTCTCGGCCCACAGGAAGATGCGATTTATTTCCCGACTTTCGAAACGATTTTGGCTAGTTGCAAGTTTTTACGAGCAATCTATTCATCTAGTAAATCAATCAAACACAGTGTAAAGTAATCTCCTCAGAATTTCATTTTCCAACTTTCGGGTCCACATTCCCTAGACAAAAGTTGACACTTTTTCAATCAAATTTTGCCTGCAGGTTACTTTACTTGTCTCCCGTTGAGGGTCTGGGAATCCTCGAGCTTCAATTTTGAGCAGTGGTGACACCATTCCCGGGTTTCAACGGCTGCTGCAAAGAAACTCTCTGCATGTTCACCTCAAGCTGCAAGAAGAAGTTGATGTCTGACCCGTCTCCAATAAAGTTATTAGGGAATCCAGGATCGAGAGGAACAACGTCTTCAATCTCTTTGATTTGGGTAGGAGAAAGGGAAATATCCAACGCCTCGATGTTTTGTTGCCAATTCTCCGGTTTTCGCCCACCGAGTACCGGGAAGACGTAAGTCGTCTTCTGGAGGAGGTAAGCGATGGCGACTGTATGTTCAATTTCGCTCAGAAACTCAATGACAGACAGGTAGCTTGAGTGAAGCCAGAACGTACCAGCCCGAATACTCTTCGCCTCAACCTCACGCGCGATCTTCTCTAATGCCCTACTCATTGCAATCTCCTTCTCGTTTCTTTCAGCTGCACCAGGGAACTGTCTCCCATCACCCTTCTTCCTCGCATCCGCATGAGCCTTCTCTTCTGAGTCCGTACGGAGCTTTCCTCCAGCCAATACGTTCCAAGGCGACAACGCCAGCCCGTGCGCTCTGGCCATCGGGATAATATCTCTCTCGAAAGACCTCTCCATGACGTTCCATGCGCCTTGGTAAATCACAAAAGGTGTTTTGCCGGCCATACGGGCGTACGTATTGGCTTCAGAGACGATCCATGCAGGCGTATCCGAAACTCCCTGAATACCGACCGGTGATCAAACATTTGAGGACCGAGTCTGATTCTGATTTAAGTCGACTCACCAAATAGATAACTTTACCTTGTGCTACAATGTTATGTAGCGCATCCATGACCTCTTGAACAGAGCAGTCAAAGTCCCACCAATGTACATAGAGCAAATCGAGGTAAGAGGTTCGTAGCTTCTTCAACGAAGCTTCTACGGACAGATGCAGTGATTTTGCGTTATTGCCAACGTATTGCACTTTCTGTTTGACGGTGGTGTCATTCTTCTTGTATCCTGAGGTGTACTATGTAACAAAGGGTCTGTGAGTGGGAAATATTGCTAGGCCACTCAAAAAGAAAAGCACCTTTGTAGCAATAAAGAGCTGATCTCTGATTCTCCTTTCTTCAGCCCACTTTCCGATGATTTGCTCTGAAGTTTCTTCTTGGCTATTAAACCCATGTAGTCAGCGTTCGTCTCAATCAAACTATGCCCGAGATGCAATTATATCAGATCTCTGAAAGCTCACTAGTTATTGGCGGTGTCAATGAAGTTGCCTCCTAGTTCGTAGAACTTGTCTAACAACCGATACGCCTTGGCCTCGTCCATGTCACCCCAGACAGATTTCCATCCACTATCACCTGATCCGATGCTTGCTCCTCCCAAAACGAGGGGAGAGACACGCACACCAGCTTTGGGTGAAAGGACACGGTAGATGCCCAACTTGGATGGAGGGGCTTCAGGAGGTAGAAAAGCGGACATGGTTGGATTAAGAGTATTTGTTCAAGGTTGAGTTCGTGAGGAGCTGAGAGGAAATGGGAAGTAATAGATAAAATCTTCGGGGGGTATATATACCCAAAAATAGGTAATGGGTTCCATAACTCAGAAATGTGCAGTGAGAAATGCTTTCTTTTCCCTGTTTCTTCGGTATTCATTCATGTTGGTAAGGTTTGTTTGTAAGGTTAAATCCCTACGAAATCGGGAATCAACTCTAACAAACGGATGGGAGGGACAACAATGAAAAACAAGATCAATAGAGTTTACTTTCTATCTAATGGTTAAAAGATACACAAAGACAAGTCTCATAGTAAAAGAGGTCACGGAGACTTCGATCACGATGCCGGATCGAGCCACGGAAGCAAATGATGGATAGCCTGGGGTCATGCACCGAGAGGAGCTGATTCAGAAAAACACTCATTGGACGATTAGTTTATTGTAAAGATCCTCAAAACTCTTTCCATTGCGAATGTGTCAGTCTTTTTGAGTACTACCTTTGTATGCAATCGAGTTATTTCTAGGGAGCTTGTGAGATTACGAGACTGAATTCTACTAAACTCACTTGCGTTGGTGGCTGTGAGGTTTTCATGTACAGTGACGCTGCAGAGTGGGCCATCGCTTTGCGAATAAGTACGAGGCCGTTAAACAAGCCGAAAGGCCTTTAAGGTCTCGGCACTTACGGCAATGAGCCTAGAATGCCGGCGTGACATAACATACCAAATAGGTTTGTCCAACGAGTGGACTGAACATCAGTAAGGACGAGTCTTCCTTAAAAGTCCGAGTCTCCCTCGTAACCATGTCCACTTCATCTCTGAGCTCCACGCCCACTCCTTAGACACTTGTCAACGAACCCCCGATTGACAATTCCCCAGAAAAACTTCGTTTCTACCGTGACCTAACCCCAATTTTAACTCAGAGAATAGTTGTAGATGATATGGCTGAATGACATGAGCGCGTTTCATGGCTCACACCTCCAAAATATGAATGCTTACATTTCTTTATTTCTTTAGCTCCATTTTTATTTCTCGTTTGCATTTCCATGACGGGGACCTTTGATTTTTCCGGTTACAAATTCCAGCATAAGATTACAAGCCTTTTAAATTCGATCCAAAATTTTACATTGTTATTAGAGAAGCTTTTCAGCACATTGCTTCTTATTCAAGTTTTTTCTCTTCCTATCATATTCGTCTTGATTCGCGATCATGACGGAAAATTAACTAATACAATGTGCAGTGTCCAGAAGACACTTTTCCATTTTATACTGGTAGTTGACACCAAAAAGAATTCCATAGTATCTCATCCTGCGGTCTGAGCGGAGAGATTGATGCCACTCGTCATTTACATTGACCACACTGGGTAGCTTTTATTTTGAAATTGCGGACCACAGGACAGTCATAAGTTCAGGGATCGAACGTTATATTCAAAAACGTACAAAATTCACCATACAACACTCAAGAATTACAGGAACTAGAAGATGTTCTGCTCCCAGCCTTTACCCTTTCCACCACTGGCCTGAGAAAATTCTTTTCCCGAGTCAGAATATACGCTGTTGCTCATCACATCGCGTGGATTCACTCCGCGCTGAGATCCATCAACTGTCGCATCCGGGTTACTCGGTGGTCCCGGTGGCCTCAAAGGGGCACTCAGTGGCCTGTGAGAGGGATAAATTGATTCCAATGGATATCCCTCACGACGCCCAGAAGACCCATCTGCAGGCTGCCACGGGCTCTCAGTACGCCGCGGCATGTTATGACTTGTTTGAGGCGAGAGTTCCCGAGTGTATTCTGACTCATCAGGAAAATGATACAACGATGTGTTCAGACCCGGAGAAGACTCTGACCTGCGAAGCTGATCATGCCCAGGGAACGGTGGCCTGAGAGGAGCGATTCTTGGATTTTTGTAGTCTCTGGTAAGACCTGGGGGTGGTAAGGGAATATAGTAAGGTGGTGACGGAGACAGAGATCGAGACGGGGGTGACGTTCCAGCCAGTCGATGTCCAGGACCACCAAAGTATAAGGAAGAATTATCCGTAGAGGGACTTGGAACACCTTTTATTTTATGAATACTTCGACAAATCGAAGCGGGTGAAACGAGCTTACGGTTACTCCCAACAACTCCTGAGAAAGGGTAGGTTCTCAATCTCCTGTACGATCGAATGTTGCGACTAAGAGGGCGAGACGACGCTTGAGATGACCCCGAACTGGATGAGCTGGAACTGATATTTCCAAGATCCTCACTATCGGATGGAGGTGGCATCACCTCATTTAATTCTTCTCTTGAGTTTGCTGAAGCACTCGGATTACGACCTCGCTTTCGTTCTCGTTTCATCTCCCCAAGGCGATCGATGGCAAGTGCCCAGTAGGCCCCTCTCCCGGGTACACTTACGGGTTTCGCAATACGTCGAAACATTCCTTGCAGACTAAGCGTATGTCGGAGTGATCCCTGAAGAAATGAGATGAGTACACTTGAAATACCAAGATGACTGAACGCTCATGCCTCCCATCGGCTATCTCTGCGAAAAAATTCGAAGCGACGTTGAATAGCCGCCTTGATTTCATTCAACATCAATCTCTTATCAGGGCTTTCATAGATAGCCAACGCCGCCAGAAGATGTAAGGGTTCAACTGGTCGCTCACCGGGAGCTGGATCAGGGAGCGCATCCAAACTCAGTGGGCCAGGTCCAAGGTTGTAATACCGTCTCAAGCTTCTTCCCTCTGCATCATCTTCCTCACCAACTCTAGAAGATTGATGATGTTCAGAGGATGAGTCGGGATTTGGGGATGTAGATGGGGTAGTTAGAAGGCCTTCGATATTTGGCGGGCGTAGTCTGCCACTGTGTGACTTGACGACTTATGAGAAAGACGAAAAGAACATACTATGCTAAACTCACCGGGTGCAAAGAACCAGTAGTTGGAGGGGGCGTTGAGCTATCTTGGTACTCGAGACTCGCTTGGTGGTGGGCTGGATTCATTGGCTTTCGGGGTATTGGCGCTAAAATAGATGACCTTGTCTGGGGATAGCCCTCACCCATTGTTGTTGTCGTCGGATGCTGATATCTCTCGGGCTCACTACCGGTGTCTGCTCCATGGTTAGGACGACGATGATGCTGTGTCTGTGAAGAACCACCATAATGTCGTTCACCTGGGCCATCTTCTTCGTCTGAGCGATGATAACTGCATGGCGGAGCTTTGGTGGTGCCATCCGAGCTGAAATTCTCTTGAATACCATCGCCACTTTGGGGAGATTGTGTCATTGTTGTTCAATGAGAGGCGAGCGACTTGATGTCGAATTAGTGACGGAGACTTTTATACGCAGAATCTGGGGAATGATCTGCGCACGATTTTCTGAGACAACTGCATAACACACTACAAAAATCAAGGCAGTCAATGAAGAAAGACTTCGAAATTGTACACGCACAAAGACCCAAGGTCAGGAATCTGTATAATAGAATCATGAAGGAGGTGCATTTTGATTATCTGCCTTTTTGTCAGATTCAAAGGTGTCAAAGAACAGGCATGAAGTTTTATACCCGGTCTTTCCAAACCTCAGTTAGGAAGTAAAAATTTAATCAAGAATCACCCTCTTAGGGGTTTAATCAATGAGGAAGTGTCACTCAGAATATGTCGAAGTTTAGAATATTTGAGTCATTTGGCAGGTCCAGAGACTGGAAAAAATGTTATTCCCTAGGAAATGAGCGCGCGAAATCCAAACTGCGTCATTGTTTTACCCCCGAGGATTTCGTGGAACGAGCGATGAAAGCCAGGTATTGTGGAGTCTCGTTTCTCACCTAACACAGTACGATCATTTCATCAGCCCCGGATGTAAGTTCTTGTGAGTCAGGATAATAGAACCAAAATCTCGTATCCTCAGTGATGGAAATAAGTCACCGGCTTTCTACAATCAAGACCACCTTACGCTTACGCTTATTGGAGTCACCCGGACCATGGCCGAAGGTTGAATTTTCTTGGTCAGAAGACGCTTGCCAGATGCTTTCAGAAAGTAGGTTTGATCGCACACTGCACCCACTGTGTTCGCATCAGATAATCGGACAGAGAAGTCCGGGAAAAAATGTATTCGGTTCTGAGTTCACTGCAAGTGCAGGGCAAATTCTCTTAGGCCATGCACAACTTGTCATAGTGACTTCAAGTATGACGAGACAGCGGACGGTTCTAAAAGAATGTAAATGTCCGTTGAAACGTTTATTATTCAGTATTACTACTCTGACATGTACCAAAATAGCAGGAACTTATCGGTTACACGCGTCCTTGCATTCTCATGCATGAAACACCAAGATGACCGAGATATTTCTACGAGGCCGGAGTTTACGGAGGAATCGCCCTTGCTGAACTCAGCTGGCTGACAGTCTTCCAAAGTACATCTCCGTCCTATTCTATATTCCTCAATACAAGTTCAGTCAATAGAGTCCTCCTTCCTCCTATATCATCTGTGCGCTTCTCATCTCGCGGTCCTCTTTCCGAGAACCTAAGCTTTCTTCCCTATTCTTTCACCCCCGTTCCTGATCGTTTCACTATATTCCTTGGTTTTTGTTACTATCTAGTAGTCTGTCTTCTGTCCTTTTCAACTGGTCACTGGGGCACCAACTTCTAGCATGGCGGGGCTTGTACCGGGCCGAGGGAAGTCAGAAGCCTCTGATCCAAAATCAAGTTTGAACTGTAAAGGACAATTCCTCCTTCCGGTTGGCCTCGTAACCCATTTCTGTTATATTACTACATGTTTCGAACAGTGCCTTACCTACCTTTCCTGCACAAGGGGAAGCGGATGCGAAAGTATCGCCACGGAGACTCTATCGCGTGGAATTAATCCAATGGTCATCGCTCCGCGTGGCTATTACGAGCCGTAAGGTGTTGCCGAGGGTGCCGAATAGATTTTAAAGTTTACAGCAGCGTTAGTAGGACGAGTCCTAAAGCCGGTTCGTAATTTCTGTATTTCCACTGGACTTTTTGTATTTATGTCTTATTAGGATATCAACACTTCCTTAACGTGTCCTTAGGTTATCATTCCAGGTATGACCTATTCTATGACCTCTATCTAACCACAATCCAACCACAATCGTAACTAACCTGCATCCTACTCGATGACAGATTTATGACCATATGTCCCCATCATCGCTTACCTTCTTTCCTGTGTTCAGTAGGGGTCATGCTTATTGTTACATTGTGGCGTGTCATAAAAGGTGAAATGTCAGTGGAAGCGTAGGCTTACTGCATGTGATTTACAAGTTGCGTTGAGTAGGGGGAGGTAAGAATTCAAATTGATAGTAACCAGGCATTTATTAACTCGTACGACTTGGGAAAGATGCAGAATCTCAGTTAATTCTCAATATCGGGGAAAGAGGATAGTAAGCAGTTCAATATAAAAAACAACCCAGATGAAGGAAAATCAACTACATATAGAGACATACGGGTCTTCATCGTCGTCCGCTCGATATGTACAAAACCTTGGACTTTCTTAGGGAGAAGAGTTCGTAGTAGCACATTTGCTGTGGCCACCATTGGACAAGAACATGAATGGACAGGGTGTCTGTAGGATGCATAACCGCTGCGTGATGAAATATGATCATCATTACTCTGGTCCCTGTGTCACACAGGGAGGGACATATTACTGTTTACTGTGAGTTGTATGTACAGGGACATGTTGAGACTAATTCTTGATGCGAGTACCTTTTAAGGCTTGCTGGAGGCTCCCAACTTAGTTTATACTATGGACTTTATTCGGATACAATCCAAATACTAAAGATAAGCTAATCATTACCATCCCTATTCCATCGTCAGTAATTTTCAGTCATATTAAATAATCATGATCTGCTTCTTCTAAATTCAAAATGAACGAAACTTAACAATGAAAAAAGCATTCACTTTTTCGTTTCTGAACGTATCTCATACAGGTTAAGCTCCAAGTTTGCAAATGTGCCGCATTTGCCAGATTTCACATTCTCTGATATGCTAAAAATCGGAAGTCCTTTAGATTCTCAGCACGAATATATCCTGGTTACGTACCTTATCAAGAATTGCATTCTCTTCTTTCAAGGCTGAAACCCAAGTCTTGATTCTATCTTCGTCTGCTGAGATCTGCTTGAACTCTTGTAATCGCTTTTGAAAGGCCGAGCTCAAGCACCACCCAGAGCCTGAGTATGAAAAATGAATTCAATTCCTGCATGGTAATTGAAGAGGATGATAGTACTTACGAGGACGACCAGGGTTACAGAGCCATGAATCAGTTCTGTAGGCAATGACGCTTTGGAACTCTTCTGAAGATATATATTTAAAATCGATCTGTTTCAGTTGCCTGGAAATATCGCTGTCGTGAACTAATCTGCAAAGACGGTACGGTCTGTGAATTTGGAATTTAAGCATAGCAATGGCACAAACATTTTAGGATAGCATCCTAAGCAAACACGGACACGACATTCCCAGAGTATATTGTTACAGGGTCGATCACAGACCTATTGTGGATTAGGATTAGACGATTTTCGAGTGCCAACGCCGAAGAGGAATGTCTTACAGCACAGTGCGAGTCAAAAACAAGGGCTGCATATTGAACTTCGTTCAAATCGGGTGGAAGTGGTGGGAGACCATCTATGTTATGCCGAACACTCCTCCAAATGTGTTCAGACGAACGACTCGTGAACAAGTTGCGTATATTGCGACTGGTACGGGAAAGCCTGAGAATATCGAGCGGTTCGAGATACGAAAAGACCTGTCGATATAAGAAAAAATCAGAGCTTAGTCCGAATAAGAATCTTTGAGCGTACCTCAATGATGATGTCCAACGGTGAATCGGCTACCAGCCTTTGCAAGAAACCTGTTTTGATTTGAAAGTCTCTGACTTCGAAATCGCCTCGGCTCGGATGATTGAACAGTTTGTAGTTATCTTCTTCGCCAGCATGTTTGATATCAGCAGTTTCCGAGACTTGTCCGATCCGCTTTTGAGATTGCGGATTTAGCTTTGACTTGGTGGCTGTAATCTCGAGTTTGTACTGTATGCAATGTATGGCCATTTGAGGAGTTATAATGCAGCACGTATGGAAGTTAAGCAGATGTTTTTTTTTGAAGAGCTTCTAATCATACACTTTTTGTACTTGTAACCGACTCCTGTCTCCCAAATTGTTTCACTCGCTTGTCTGATTAAGGGGTACGTTTCTTGTTCGTGACATTATTTCTCTATTCTAAGATCCTGAAGTAACACAATAGATGCGGATATACTTGATCTTATTAAATTCGCCCAGAGTCTCTCTCGATCAGCCAGAATAAGATCATCTTTCGACATTAACTCTCGAGCGTGATCGTATTTTTGACCAACAAACTTCCGTTTTGTGCATTAAAGTGATAGGTCATTCCAACTCGTATTCTTAATCATTGAGACAACTGGTCCAATCAGAACTAGTAGACTGTGTACCAGGACACATTCAGCTATTTGTGCGCCCTGCGCAATACCTTGAATGGAGTTAACCATTGCCAAGCCGCAGGCGAGGCCTAGAAGGACCCTGGATTATGGGAGACGATGTCATATCTCAAATTGGTCTCTGGAGGCCGTTCATGTCCGAACCGATTTCATGGATTCTGACCCATCCCATGTCCGAACCGGGATACGGCATCATATATAGCCCTGTCTGCTGTTCGAACTGCTCATTTTTTGTTTTTTTTTTTTACTTGTAAAGCTATCCTAATACAGAGCTTTAAATCTATGTTTTGGCTGGTAGTTATGAAAATATGAGTGCAATATACTATCAAGGATTCTTCACCCGCCTTCTGAAATCTTTCATTGCCTCTTTGAGCACTGTCGGAGCATCCCTAAGATCATAAAATACCGCTAGATCATCTACATTCTGTAAATGCAACATCCCTCAGGATACGTCTTCATTGATACCCGATGTCCTGGTCAAAAATTCATAGGACTTGATGAATGCGAATACATGGACTTGCAAAGAGGAGGTAATTGACAGTATGGACTTGAATCGTCCGTGATGCGCATGCTGAAATAACCAAGTACGACAAAACCGAAATGTTATCAGCGGAAGTGACTGCTGCATGTTTTTGTAGTTGCTGCTGACCGGGAGTTGTGCTGGGCATTGGAATATTGAAACGTTGTGGACAGAGAGACAAAATAATGTCGAAAAACAGTTTACTGTGGCATTATTGTGTTCGACAAAATAGCTATTTAGGTATTAAGGGCTACTACAAATTACCATTTTGGGTAAAGAGGTTCGGAGCTGGGGAACTTGAAGGCTCTGTCAGCTGCCTCCCATGTCCGAACCTTGGTTATAGGCTCCGCCTGCGGCGAGCTCCATGTCCAAACCGGTCTCTTGGGATCCCAGAATTTTTGCCTCCATCCATGTCCGAACCAGGATATGACATCGCCTCCCATAATCCGGGGTCCTGGCCTAGACCAGCCTGGCAGGGCCATCAACGGGCCGAAGAAGGCAGACGCTTCTGATCCAAACAGGACCACATTGATGAACGAACTCGAGCAAGTTTACTTCTGTCAAGACGATTCGACCAGCACTCGAAACGATCCATCAACTGCCACTACCCATGTAATATAACAGGTCGAGACGGCGACGTGAACATCGACATCACGCTGATAGTAGATGTGGTTGCCCCTCTTCCCAAAAGTCAACCTCCGATCTGCTCTAGCACCACCGTTATCCAAAAGCACGAGCACGAGCTGACTGACCAAACCAAGCATTTTCCACTGAAACAAGTCATCATCGTCTTCTTTTCGTTTCGCCTCTCTAATCATGATCGTCGCTCTTGAGTCTACAATTGTCGCCACCCCTTCAGCTATCAGCGCTGGTTCTGGGTAGTTATTGAACATTAACCCTTGTGTCCTTTCTCCCATCTATTCAGTCGTCCCCACGACCTTTAATCAACATTCCTCGAATAATCTTGAATGGCTATTTCCGATAGTTTCGATTACCCCGCAAAGGGATAACATTCGATGATTATTAAGAGTATTGCATTAGAAGTTTACGACATGTCAATTATCAGCTCATAGGAGAATGTTGACCAATCGTTCCAGGCATATTCTCACGGCAGTCTAGGGCTTTTTCGTTGCGAATACGTGTTATCATATACCGACCACTCTGGGGCGCTAGCTTCACCGCAAATAGCAAGTTAACGACAAAGACAATCAATAAGTAATTCAACAAATTCGACTTCTACAATTTAACGATTTCTAAGATGTCTCGCTTCTAACATTTTGAAGGAGAGGACGTCATCACCATTCTCCTTCGATTACTTTTGCTTTCTTCGGCATCATCCCCTTGTTCATCTCTACTTCGCTTGGCACCACTCCCAGATCCCGGAAGATCCTGTAAGATAAACTTGAGATCTGCTCCTCCGGAACGTCCATCAATTCTACAAATCCTCAAAGGACGTTCCTTATCCAATAATGCTTTATATAATGCCTTAATTTCTTTCTGGGGTGCCTTTTCAATTCCATTTTGAGTGTGTGGTTGAGGAGTATCCTCTGGCCAATTTTCAAACTGGCATTTACGTTCTCGGAGGATCTTAAACAGGTTTCGCCAAGGAAGCTTATCTCCTGTGTCGATGTTGTAGGTTTCTGTAGGTTTTTGTGGACGGACATGTCAGTGAGGAGAATAGTGTGTACAATGAATAAAAAACGGACTTAGCATCGACAAGAATTGCTCTTTGATTTTGATACGCATCTCATCCACTCGTAGTCCGTTTGGGGCTCTGATCAGAAAAGTCAGTGTGGTACTCAAATGTGACTAATTTAGGATTGAACATACTTTGAAGTCTTACTTTGACCGGTTTCTAGCACGAAAGCACTTGTATGTGTACCTCCAGATTCTACACTGAAAGGTGGCTGTCGGAACATATCTGTATTCTCGGGCTGGTGCAGGTTCAACTCATCAGAAGTTGAACGAGAAAAATGATTTCGCATGAGACGTATTGAACCTTCAAGAGCTCTTCTGCGAGGTAGTTCTGGATTTTGAAGAGATACATTATGATTATCATCATCGTTCAATGGTAGTGACTGGTCCTGCAGAGGATAGAATTGATGTCCAGAAGGAATGGACACAGAGTGAGGCATGGAAACAGGAAGAGGTGAACTTGGATGCGAGAAATCATGACGGAATGGCACAGAAAAAGGAGCATGATTAACTGTTTGATCCACTGCATAGGCCTACACAAAATTACATCTTAAGTCAAAATCCTCAAGAAAAAAAAATAAGATTAGTTACTTACAGTATCTCGGGTTTGAGACTGTTTGTGCGAGCCCAACATGTTGTTTTGATATTCATAAGATGTGTTGATTGGTAAAACTGAGTTCTGTGTGGGTATAGCGAATGAATTGGCTGTTCTTACAATTCATGATGGACTACAACTCACATGTGCTGAGGTTGCTGAGATGTCAAAATTTTGGGTCTCCATTTCAGAATAAGGGTTCAGATGAAGAGGCTGAATTGGATTATGTAGAGATTCAATAAGAGGGCTAACAGTTTTGGTCAATTCCAGACCTTAGCAACTGGGATTGTTGAATGGCTAGAATCTTGCAGGACCTTCTCAAGACCAGACTCAGAATAGCCATCATGTGAATCATCATTGTCTGAATCATAGCCCAATGATGTTCCACAATTAGCATCAAAGAGATTCATATCTTTGCCATTGTCAAGTGCATATTGAAAAAGGTTCTATAGAAAAGAGAAGAGTAATTATGAGTTGCCATGAATTATGTCTATTATGACCTGGACACTTCTAGACATACTCACAGAAAGAGAAATCAGTTGTTTGGTGAGTGTGATCAAGTCATCTTGCTTGAGCATTGAGTTGTAAAGACCCTTAAATCACCACCCATTAGCAATGACAAGCATTTGAATATTCTTAATATGACCAACTTACAAGCTTATCAATTAATCTTTTTGCCCTTCCTTTCTTGTCCTTGTCTGACAGGGATTGCAGAGGAACCAAAAGGTTCTCATCCAACACAAGAGAAAGATCATGAAATGCATATTTGGCATGACATGCAACACATCTAGTCCAATGTAGCCTCTCCTGACATCCAACAAAAGGCACATGAGAAGTACCCAGCAGTAGTGAGTAACCAGAAAAATATAAATTTGTGAGTGAGTTTGGGCCACAGGAGTTTTTTGGCCAGCATGTGTGATCAGATTGCCCTAGTGCTCCATCATGATGGAACTTCTTGGAAGCTGGTTTGGATAATAGTGGTGCCTCTTCAAGGAGGTCATACAAATTACCTCTCTTGATGTGTTCCACAAAATAGTATGCAGTTGATGGCCCTAAGCCATAGATCTTGGCCAGTGTAAACAAGACTACAGCAGAAACCCAAGAAATTGGTTCTACTGAGTCAGATTCAGGAATTATATCTAATTCTGAAATTGATAATTTGGATATTGCAGTCTGTGTTTCTGTCCAGTGAGGCATCAAGTCATTCTCGTTCTCACTGAAATAGTATTTCCATGGAGAAGGAATGGAACTCAGATTTGTGCCAACGTGTTTCCCGAGAACCGAGTTGCTAAATTCATCATCAGAATTTGACAAAATGTCAGTGAGCCATTCATCCAGTTTTTGAAGAGTTGCCTGATTGAGAAGGTGCTTCGTGAGGAATAAAGCCTCACAATTGGACTTGCAATGCAGAAATATGAAAGGGTCACGCAATATGTCATCAGGATACACACTGAACTCCCCGCATTCACCTGCATCTCGAATAATGTACCACAGTGCCAGTACATGGGGTTTGACAAATTCAGATCTGCCAAATGGCTGTCTCCTAAGCAAGTGTTTGAGAATATTATTCCAAAAAGTAATAGTATTAATTACATACCGTAATTTAAGGCATTGCAAACAATTTTCATCATTCAGAGGGATGTCTAGAGGTATAGATGCGTCGATAAGGGCCTGGACGGTGATCCACATCGACCACATCTTCTTCTGAGGAAGATTTCCCATGCAGGAATGTCTCCGGCCCTTCTGCTCCATACAGAATTGGTCCCAAGAATGCTCATCTACGACAAGATTGTCTTTGACAAGTTCTGGGAGCATGTTCCACCATCTTGGAATGAGAGAGGGGATTTCGCAGTTGACTGAGGACGGACTTTGAGGGTACTTGACACGTCTAGTGGCCAGCAGTGTTTTCCAGAGCACAATGGCGAGACGCATATGAAACGAGGTGTTTTGTGCTACCAGTGAATGTAAGGGAGTAAGTCTGGGAGAACAACGATTCTTGGAGTGAAGATCTGCTTTTTGTGAAATGATGAGGGTGATAGACTTCCAATCGTTGTGCTGTAGTTTGCTCCCATAATGCGTCTTGGGGATTGGGGCTAACGGTAGATTCAAATCGTCACCATCCTCCCAAATTGACCAAATGTCGTCTGATTCTACGAGAGTGTGCCAGACATGTCGATGGGCTGACGAATATGCCCGTGGTGCAGCCTCACATATGCAATACCAGACCCATTCAAGGCGACGCTGATAGCCATAGCGTCCTTCCTCCATAGCTCGAAGAAACTTCTCGTCGTCACCCTTACAACGGTAAGAGGAACAGTACGAACAGCTGTTATCAGAGGAAAAATTGGGTTTGAGGTTCGAGCTGGTGGAACGTGCATCCAAGATATCGAGTCCGCTTGCAATTACATGATCTGGATGAGAACCGCGAATGAGGGGAGAAAGACTTGGGGGATATGGAGCGGCGACGTTCATCGAGGCGGAGGACATAGATAAGGGAAGGTAGCGACGCAATGTTGCGGTTGAAATAGCGGCAGAGATTAAATGTCAAGGTGGGACGGGTAGTTATAATGTCTGAGCCTACGCCATTTGGTCTTGATTGGGTGATGCACCCTTTGATTATTGAGTTTGCTGTATACCACATGCACATGATCACAATGCCTCTCCGACGGCTTCGTGTCGCGCCCATAATCAGTATAAACGCTTCCTTCTATGAAGTAAATCAGAATGAGGCTGTGTTCTCCTCCGACACTTCTGACACTAACGGGGTGAAAGGAGTCCCGGTATGATTGACGCGTCGAGGCGCGTTTTCTCTCTTTGTCTTTGAGGCAATGTCGAAAAGTGGTTGGTCTGAACCCGGATGCCAACGGCCATTTGATTGCATTCGAAAATGGTGTATGTTGTTTTGAGGAAACATCGACTCACCTAGTTCACACTGGGTGCAAATTTGTGTAATTCCAAGGATTTACAGAAACATTACAGTGGAATTATGCTAGGAATTACTGTAAAATTTGGAATTACAGTGGAAATACAATAATTTCATTGTAATTCCCAAGATAAATCCTCTGTAATTCTTCTGTAATTCCTTGGAATTACACAAAATTGTTCCCAGTGTCATGAGTATGTAAATGTATGCAGAACTGCACGAACCACACGAGAAGTCGTTACTCAATGAACGTCAAAGTTTTTGCTTATATCTTACGGCGATAAAATATGTCATGAAATGTAAGCAATCGTTCATTCGTTTCCCAGTCCACCTTCACATCTTCCCAGCTCTTATCAATGAAAAGGAGTGGGCCATTGCTGCACATTACAGGGCCGAAGCCGTAATCTCTTAGGGCATTACTTATCATATTGCCAGAAATACCTTTTAACGCATTTATCGCCTCCTTGGTCTACATCCGACTTAGACACCTTGCTCGTTTCTCACAATTTTGATTCCATTTAAAGTTTGCAGTCAAACCGGGCTGATTGGTCGGAGGGATTTTAATACTGGTAATAGTCATTCGATCGCGAGCGTAGTACTGTATGGAAGAAAACCTCATATATTTTTAGATTTGTCCAGGACGGTCAGTGACTGACGCTGAATTATGGATTACTATGGTCCTGGTGCTTGCTATCTGCAACATCAGCAAAAGCCTGGACAAAAATAATGAAGTGGACCTAGACGATCTCGTAAGTAGATAACATCGCAGCGTATATGCAGAATAGGTCTAAACTCACTCCTCAATTGTTCAAAGTTAGTCGTGCGGAAGACTATAAGTACACGCCGCACGGTCAAGCCGAGATCTGAGGAGGCGGTTCAACTTGTCAAGGAAAATCAACTTGCCTATGAAGGTCCTGTGACTCCTGTCTGAACTTCTGTACCAGTCTAATTTCTTGCTACGTTTCGTTCAAGTTAGGCTATTTCTATGTCCAAATACTGTTGTATCTTTAATATGTACATCGAAGACTTCAGACTTAGGACTGAATTGGGAAAAATGTTGTCCCCATTCCACCTAGTTCCATTATCGTCACCTATTTCCGCTGTTTCAGCTTGAATTTAAATTGTTCAATCCCCTTAGGGTATGAGATGAATCATCCCAAGACTCCTTTACAACCTTCCGAGTCTATCCAGAGGTGGACGGCCATAAGTGGGCTTGGAGGGAAAAAAAGAAAGGTGCATCAATCAAAACGTATAAATTCCAAAGGGTAAATGATACTTACAATAGGCTCGGGTTTATTATTCAGAATCCTCTCAATCTTTTCCAAAATCTCTGGAGTCAACTTGGGCATAATCTCGATCGCCCTTAGGTTCTCGACGAGCTGCCCAGGTTTCGTTGCACCAAGAATAACGGTAGAGGTGTTCGGGTTTCCAGCAATCCATGCCAAGGCGAGGGTGGCTGGTGTTGTGTTGAACTCTACTCCAAAGCAGCAAAAACAGATGAAAGAAAAAGCAAAAGAACCAGCATCAAGTGAACACAAAATCCGAAGGTTCAATTATAATTATACTCAAAATCAGACCCAAAGGTTCACACTCACCTTCTTTAGCCAGTTTTGTCAGCTCCTTCACCTTCCTAAGCTTCTCTTTACCCTCCTCACTCTGCAAGCCCTGAATTGTACCATTGAAGAATGTCTTCTCTACATCGAACCTGGAACCTTCAGGAATCCCCTCGTTATATTTGCCTGTAAGAAGACCACTAGCGAGAGCAGACCAGACGGTAGTACCGATACCGTATTTGCGATAGAGCTTGCTGAAAAGCATATGATCATGATCAGCGCTGAAATAAAAGGTAGAAATTGGAGACTTGATGCTCACGCGTATTCTTTTTCTGGGCGTTCACGGTGGAACATGCTATTGTCACGAGAAGAGAGGCAACCAATAGATTCAATCTGTAGTGTAATAGAAGAAATCCCAGTAAAAAACGTACTTGTGCTGGCATTGTTCTGCAATCGGGGCAATGAGGTTCAACTTGGTGGCGACATCTAAAAAACAAAAAAAAATTGCATCAATTACGTATATGTAAAAAGTTCAGGTCGAATTGCATGATATACATACGATAAGCCTCTTCGATATCTTCCGCAGGCCACTCAGAAGTACCCCAATAAAATGCCTGCGCATAAAGAACAGCAAAACATGTAGTCAGTAATTGTCATTCCACCGATCGATAATAAACTTGGCAATCAAAAATTTCATACCCATCCCTTCTCGATAACGCAGTTGAACGCACGGACAATCTCTTCCATGGGAACTAAGATCAACAAGAGAAGATACTCATAAGACTCTTTTCTAAACACTAAACAAAGATTAATTTTCACCGTGAGGATCAGGCCGATGAGCAAAAATAATATCGACATAGTCCAACCCAAGTCGAGCAAGGCTTTCTTGAGTCCCTTCGATGATGCTATATAACCCATCGTACGTGAGTAACTTATAGGCACTTCCGTCTCATGAGAACGGTTTTCCGGGTCTTTTGACTCACTGTTTGCGTGAAAGACCACCGGCATTAGGTCCCGGACGAACACCCCAAAACAATTTGGTAGTAACAATGATATCGGAACGACGGAAGCCTAGTTCCTTGATAGCGTTACCCCTGCAAGTGAAAAAAAGACAAGATTATTATGGGAATGATTCACGATCCATATTTTAGGATATGCGCATCGATTCCGCCTCTTAGGGGGGAGAAGTGCCAACGCGCGAGTATGTAGATAGGAGAAACGTACATATCTAATTCGGATTCACCGTCATTGTATCTCTCCGCCGTATCAAACATGTTGACACCGTTCTCGAAGGCGACTTTCATGAGTTCCTGATCAACAACAACAAACGTTAATTGTTAAGGATATGAACTATGATGGGTGGACTGCCGCGTTGGAGGAAAGCAATTAATGACAAAAGCACACCTTGGTCCGCGGTCCAGTAATAGACTTGCCCAAAGTCAACCCTGCGTAGCATCAGTCATTTTTCCGAATCGGCAACTTCAAGACCACGGACAACCTACATCCACCAAATGCAAATACTGGAACCCTCAATCCACTGGGTCCCAATCTCCTAAAAGGCATGTTCTTTGGGTCAAACTCTACCTTGACGTCGGTCTGCAAGGTGGGAGGCATCTCTAAACTGGTCGAGGTTGAAAAGGTGCGGTCGTAGCTTAAGCCTAAGGTCCAACCTTTTGTACTAAAGTTCTTAATAATTACGCACTTTTTTCGGAACCGCAACTAGCTTTATAATACCTACGGAAGCTATCCGCTAACGAGTCACCACTGAGCTTATCCGAATGGATAGTCCGGCAGACTACAGGAAGATACTTGAAGCTCGGCCCATTTTACTTAAATCCAAATTTTCAACTTGGAGGCTTGGAAGTTGAAGGGAAGTCTAAATTCGAAAAATGTAGCCGTTTTCACGTACATGAGTAGCTAGATGCGCAAAAGCACTCTGATACGCTGGTATAAATACTATGTTGCAAAAAAAAATCCCAATTAGTATACCCGACGGAATATGGTAAAATTCCGCCGGATCAGACAAGCTCAGACTACCGAACCATATCAGTTTAGCGTTGTACTGTTCGAGTAGATACATGAGTAGATACCACATTTTAATGTCCGCAGAGATAGCGAGCGTTTCAGGCTTGACTCGCACTGAAGGCCTGACCAGCATTTCAAGCATAATAAGTGTTATTTTTTGGACAATAGTACATAGCTATTAGTACTCTTAGCCAATTATTCAAGCATGAAAGAGATATTCATCAACTTGTACTTTACCTGGTACAAAATCGTTTCCAATTCATCTGTATTCAGCTGCAATTTCTGGGTTAATAAGTGCAATCTCCAGATTGTCTCAGCTGTGAGTCCTCCTATAAGTACTATACAATAGAGAAAAATAATTTCATTCATGAACAAAAAAAGTGCCCCTTAATCAAACACAAGAATCGGCTACAAGCACAAGAGTATGGGATAGCTGGGTCATAACTGTTCAGTGTGAATGAAGGATACTGACAATGGAATAGGGTTATAATAAAATATTAGCATAAATTATGTATATGAATAGGTGTTAATTAGAATTAGTCCATCTTTACTTGAATCTGCAAGGAGTGTATATAGTTATCATTAGAATAAGAGTTCATAGTATAGACTCAGTTGCTTGGGGGGTTAGAGCTTCCAGTAAGCCCTAAAGAAATCGCGTCATAAATTAGTGTCAACATGTTTTCATACATAAGATAACGCACAGTAAACAGAGACATATTTTACTTGAATAGAGTCTGATCCGGAGCACTGAAAAACATCAACCAGACCATTAATGACCAACACCTCAAAATTCTCCATGAGAGAGCTCAAAGACTTACCGACTGAGGAGCCACTCCACCCCTAGTATCAGTTCTATAAACCTCATCCGCCAACTCCCCATCCTGTCTCGTCAAATACAACCAAGCCACATTACTGTCCCCAGTATCCTTGGGTGCCGGGACATTTGCAGCAGCTGGCTGTGCTCCCATAACGAAAGCATTCTCATTTCCCTCAAAAATACCCCCGGCGACGGAAAAGTCCCATCTGGGGATGTTGCCCATGAAAAAGTGTTCTCCGAGATAACCCCCAAGTTCATTAATTCCATCGAGTCCACCGTTTTGAGCAAAGGTGTTTCCGTTCAATTCGTTGGATTCTGCAGTCCATCGGGATAGAGCCTCTATGGCGATACTTTCGTATTCGCTTTCCCCTGTGCAGGAAAGGTCAATGAGTCCAGCTAAGGCACCATTTGACCTAAACCAAACATGTAGTTAATACAAAAATAGATTAGAACGAGAGTCAATGCAATGAGGTCAGTAATAGGACTAGTAGAATCTAAAAGGACAAGTAATACATACCCGTATGAAGACCCGTTACAAGTATAATTCTGGGTCCCAACCCCAAGATAGACGAACTTTGGGTTATGTTGAGGATGCGGCAACTGGTTCGGGTATTCACCCAAATGCACATACAAGCCAGAGACGTCGCATATTCCTCGTTGGCCGTTGCTTGAAGCAGTCGGGGCTCCAACGGCTAGTTGAACGAAGACAGAAGACAAACTAGCGAGGAACAATGAGGAAACAAACATATTCAAAACGGGTAGGAAGGGAGAATAGAACTAGAAGTAATAAAAAGGGGGAGAAAATCGAGAGAAGAGAAAGGGAAGGGCACTGAAACTGAAGATTTACACCTCGCCTCTCAACGGCTTTTATACTCCATCGAACAAACCGGTACTCAAACCATTTTTTGTTTTTTTTGAAAAAATTTTGGTCTAAGGATGAAACTCGAAAATGGCAAAG
This sequence comes from Dendrothele bispora CBS 962.96, assembly GCA_004369135.1. NCBI lineage: Eukaryota > Fungi > Basidiomycota > Agaricomycetes > Agaricales > Dendrothele > Dendrothele bispora. Next base: position 64,737 of record ML179655.1, read on the forward strand.
TGCCCACCCCCGCCTTCGGCGCTCCCAGAACCCCGGAATGTTAACGAAAAATGTATTATTGCTTACAAGAGGGGCCAGATAAGCGCTCGCGCTCAATCCTGTGGCCCTGCAGGTATGTGCTGTACTCGCCGAAATTATTCATAGCATTAGAATTTTGCTGTTTCACATATGGCTTATGTGGGTGAAATGAGGGTACTTCCGAAGTTTCCATTACACCTCAGGTCGGCGTCGGACTTGAGTAC
>ML179656.1:0-64851 GCA_004369135.1 Dendrothele bispora CBS 962.96
CTTTGGATCCCCTCCTGCAGTTGTTGAGTGTATTCCTCACCTAGCAGGTGTTGCCCTTACACACTTCTTGGACTTTCATTACTTGCCATCTGATCTATGTCCTTGTCAGTCCAAATTCCAACCGGATGGTCACTATCAGGAGATCCATCAAACTGCATCATCACGAGGAACTCGTAAACGAAATTGGCAGCGGCAATAGATGGTATCTCGGCTGAGAAAAAAAAATAAGCCAAAAATAAGCCGCTGTTGTACACTGTCAGAATATTGTAAGTAGACGCAGATACGTCTCTAGGTCTATAACAGAAATGGCAACAAGGAGGAGACTAGAAGATAGTCAAGTATATATTTTGGGAGCTTACAGGCATCATAGACTGAAGTGACTTCTACAATAATTCACACTGCTGCTTGACGGGTAATTATCGTTTGCAAAAAAGCGAGAAAACGCGCATCGGCAAAATTGTTACATGTTTTATGCGCATCAACCCAAAACAGCTCGTATCTCAACAACCACTCAGTTCCACAATGATGAGTGGATATTGCCAGGACCAGAAAAATTGCCCCTATAATCCTGTATGCTTAAATTTTTTTGAATATATGTTGTTGCCATTCTATGTCTAAATTAAGTACATCTTAATATCACTATAGATTACTATACAATAAACATGTATTCCAGGCAAACAAAAATTATAGCAATGTTGAGGCAATTGTTTTGATTGATTTATAATTAAAAGAATATGAGGTGAAACCATATTTCAGGGAGGTTTCTTGCAAATTTCTTGAATTTTACACTTGTCAACCTAAATTAACCTGTATTCCAATGAATATCTTGTTCTATACTATCCATTAAGTGTTGCCACAACCAAAATAATTACCCCAACAATCCTATAGACTTTGTTTGCTTGGAATACATGTTTATTTTATAGTAATCTGCAGTGACATTAAGATATGCTTTATTTGGAAATAGAATGTTAATAACATATATTTAAAAAAATTCAAGCATACAGGATTGTAGGGGCAATTTTTCTGGTCATGGCAATATCCACTCACTATTGTGGAACTGAGTGGTTGTTGAGATATGAGCTGTTTTGGGTTGATGCGCATAAAACATGTAACAATTTTGCTGACACGCGTTTTCTCACGTTTTTTGCAAACGATAATAATCAATATAGGTTTAGAGGTGACAAGAAAAGAGAATGAGGATAAAATATATGTACAAGACATACACAAGACTGAAACCGGTCAGTCCTCTCATAATATGTTCTTCTCGAGTCAATGTCCAACCTCCGACTTCGTATATTCCAGTACGTAGTTACTAGTTAGTGTTCAAGATTGGTAGATAGGTAAACAATCAATTAGACATGGGTAAAAGAAATAGACGTACCGGCATGGCGACAAGTACAAGACTGGGGTCTTCACATTGAGTAATGAAATGGAATAAGTATTGTTAAACAGTAGAGTAAGTGAAGCCGGCATACTGACAGTGTCGATAAACTAATGATTGTAATGTAGAGAAACATACCCTGAACTATCATTCCTCCAAAACTCGTTTTTGTCAGATGAAGCTGATGTTTCCCAGTCCCATCCAATGAAAACCAGCAGTATGATTCCGTCTCCGAGCCATGGCTGAGGTTCTGTTGAGCCAACGACACACCAAAAAGCGAGTAAAAAAAAAGAAAAATCATCTAGCATGCAAGCTGTCGTAACGTACGTATATATCAACCTGTTGGGTAACCTGAATATCCCTACACCTCGACTATCAAACGCCAGCACAGAGTACTTCTCTCCTCCATCGCGTATCAACTAATGATGTCCTTCAGCTGATAAGTTTCATCGCGAACAGATCAGTCGTGTTCAGTCCATTCACGGACTCCCACGCGAGTTGGACCGGTTACCGAGGTTGCTCGTACAGCATATGCGTTTCGAAAGGGTCTGAAACCGTGACTTTGAAAATCGAATTCTGTGGGGGCAGGTTTAGTGGTATCTCGAGCAAGAAGGAAAGGAAAGCAGTGGGATCGTAACGCATATCAGCCGAGATGGGTACTTACAACACTGAGAATGCGTGATTTGCGGATTTTGCGTTTGCACGGTCTATGATCTGGTCTCGTTTGTTTGGGGAAGAGAGTGACTCGGAGTGCAGGGAAGGATGTGTCCAGCGGGGCAGGAGGGAGGTGGTGAAGAATGGTCCAGACGTTGAAAAAGTGTGAGAAAAGTACTTAGAAACCTCCCTTGTCGACCTGCCCCCAAACTTTCCTTAAGACTCTTACACTCCCCTTATTCAAGCTTCAAGCCATCTTCAGGAATATAATCTACTAAGTCAGGGGCACGACCCAGTGTCGTATCAAAATAAGCCTCCCGCAGAGCTCCTCGTTCCTTCGGGCACGAGTATTCCGAGATCGGTCTTCGTAGCCTGGGTGTAAGGTCGCGAGAAAGCATGTAAAATACATGGTGATCTTGCCATCGGATTTGATTGTGAAAGCGGGGATGCCGAGGTTTTTGAGAGTCCTCTCGATGTCAGGATATCTGACCCAGACGGTTTTGCATGAGAGTCATTGAGACGCCTTTGGAGCTAAAGCTAAAGACGCGTCAGTGGATTACAAAAGGATGACGTCAACACAGTCACCTTCATCATCATCGGGACTACGTGGCCTATCTCCGGTGCTTCGCGGATTCAACGTTCAACTCTACAAGTCATGTAAGGCAATTATGAATACTTACTAGGACTGACCGAGCTTTCAAAATCAGCTGTAAATGGCCGACGTCGTTTGCATGAGAGCGTTTTGCACCACTGTCCTCATACCATTGATATCCGACATGGGGAACTTCTCTAAATCATCTCCTTCCTCTACCCACACATACACCTGATGTTCTTCCGCATTCAAAGTTGGCTCCGGAGGCTCCCCACTGGCATCCGAGTTGTTGTCTGAGCGTACTTCAACAAGAACTTGAAGTTAAGCTGTTCGCCCGTCCTGGTTTCACAGTCATATATTCAAACCCATCAAACTCTGTACAGATCGCAGTGACCTCCGATCCAGTTTCTTCCAAAGCTTCCCTTGCCACTGTATGTAAAATTGTCTCGTCACTCTTCTCCCAATTCCCTCCAGGAAGTTCGTACACGTTTGGGTATGCGTCTTCGTTGGCCGCACGTTGTAGAAATAACAGCTTTGATTTGAAACTGTCAGTAAGGGACAATGCTTTTGCGACGATGGCGATTCCAACTGTGATACGTTTACCTTCATTCTGTGCCCATAACTTTTCCAGGGAGATACTGCGTTCATGAATGGCTGGCGAAATCGTAAAGGTGAAAGCAGACATGGTTCATGGAGGGTTTGTGGGGTACATATTCATAGTGATGATCCGGATCGTGACCAGTGTGTTTTTGGATGCTAAATTCCTCAAGATATGCTTCACCTAAAAAAGAAATCAGGCGGCTTTGTACCTAGCCATGCAAAAGTGTTGTCACCTTTTCCACGTTTGCCTAGGAGAAGGCTTGATCAGCTTTTCCATTGTCAGTGGTATGGCTCATCTAACTCAATCATTGCTCATGTTCACAACAATTCTATGTAATTGATATTCTTCAAATCAAAATATTCTCTCCAATACTTTGTTTTTTGAATTTTTTGAATTTTCGTGACTGACTGAAATCTCTATATCACTTTTGAAGGTTTATCCAGTTCCCGTTGCATCATATCTGGCTCGGTAAAGTGATTTGAAAATATCTCTACTGTTTTAGCAAGATTTTGTCATTTTATGATGATAGAAAATTCTGAGACTCCTCAGCTGTAAGTAATAAAGTATAAAATGGTAAAAAATAATACGAGACACACAGTTTCCTGTATAGTATTGTGTGATATGATAATGCACTCGAGATGTGTCTGTAACAAATGGAATAGACCGTATCTGCAACGGGAAATGTTTAGGCTCTACTCATAAAAATGGAAGTGGGGCTAGTAGAAAATGTCTGTTCGAAGTCAGTCAGACGCGAAAAAAAATTGTGACACTGTCACTTGTAGTTATCTGTCAATAGCCAGCGACCCACTACAAAGCTCACACAGTCGTCTTTGAAAATGTACTGTGATCTTTTAATGACCAATCTGGTACCTCAACTACTGCTCCCAAGCCGAAAATTCCCCCTTTTCTCTGGTATAGGCCTTCAACGAACGTGCTATGAGACATGGACGATTCGCGAGTGTTATGTAGTGCGGAGTCATTGAGATTTCAGAGGTATTGGGGCCAGGTGGAGCCTAGTAGAAAACAGACCATTTTGAACCAACAAAAAACAGCCAAATTTCCCGTTGCAGATAGGGTCTAATAACGGTATTCAAAGTAAATGTAATTACAGATATGCAGAAGAAAAAGTATGAGCACTTACCTGAGCGCTATAAAGAAGTGGTAGTATCTACAAATGGAGTTGTATACTACAAAAAAATAATTCAACGTCTCACAAGTTTGTTGTGCATCCGGAGATCACCATGTACTCTCCCCGTGACTCAATCAGCGCCGGCGTTATAAATAACAGATTGACCAAACAAGACCACATCTACAGCTTGCGTTCTTACCACTACCACTAGGTATGTCGCTCATTGACGCTCGACCTTTCTGCCCCCTCCCCCCTCCCAAAAATTCGAAGTTGAAGAATTTTTCACCGCCGCCGATACCCCTCCATACGCTATTCTCTCGCACACCTGGGAGCAGGATGAAGTCACGTTTCAAGACATCCGCGATTGTCGGACTCTCGAGGCGATTCAGGGTTGCGAAAAGTACAAAGAGGCTAAGAAGAAGGCAGGATGGAAGAAGGCAGGATGGTCCAAGGTCTGGCATGCCTGCAAGTATGTTCGACAATACAAATTCGACTATATCTGGATCGACACGTGCTGTATTGATAAGTCGAGTAGTGCAGAGCTTTCCGAGGCGCTCAACTCGATGGAGACGGTCGGGTTTGCATTACATACTTAAGCGATGTTTCAATGGAGAGGGATGCAGTGGATTTTAAAGAGAAGTTGAAAAAGAGTCGATGGTTTACGAGAGGTTGGACACTTCAAGAGCTTATTGCATTTCATGGTCTTTTTAGATCATGATTGGAAGATGGTTGGCATGCGATACGGCATGTGAAAACTCATCTCTGACGTGACCTCTATTCCGACCAAGGTTTTTGAGCAGGGGGAGCTTGACAAATACAGCATCGCGCAAAAAATGTCGTGGGCCGCGTCTAGGAAAACGACACGAGATGAGGACATGGCATACTGTCTTATGGGTCCTTTTGGGGTGAACATGCCACCAATATACGGGGAAGGAGGTGCAAAGGCATTCATGCGATTGCAGCAGGAGATCATCAAGTACTCGGAGGATCGCAGTATTTTTGCTTGGATAGCAACAGATGATTGTCGTCGGGATAGAGGACTGTTTGCAAGCTCCCCTTCGGAGTTCATGTTTTCTGGGGAAATTGGCATTTCTAAAGATCTGGGGAATCAATCAGCGTTTTCATTCTGCAATAACGGTCTTCATATCCATCTTTCTCTGCACAGTGTAAGTACGTGGTATTGGGAAAGACATATTTGTTGCTTCACTGCATTGCCAAAAAGCCGGTGACAGTTTTATTGGAGTATACCTCCAGAAAGAGGGACAGCGCTATACTCGATGGAATCCACATTTTCAACTACCCCACATTGACAAATCTACGACAGATTTGGAGGAAGTTGTGGTGAAGGAGAGCAAGGCCCTTCGGCAGCAGATCAAAAAAAGCGATTACAATTTTCCGATCAAGTTCAAATTTGATTCCGAGATCACCTATGTCGGAACTTTTCGCTTTCGGTAATAACGGACCATGATTGCTTATAATGGCCGTAATGGCAGGGGGCCATTATAAGCGGCCAATAGATACAAAGATATACTCATTAGACACGTCAGCCATTATGGCATTATGGCCATTATAACGGCTAATCCGGCACAAATAACCATTAAACGGTTGGCAAAAGAAATGATTACCTATTTCCTGAACTTGTTTCGACCTGGAATCGAACCCGCGGCGCATGGGCTTATAGGTCCATAAGCGCCAGCGCTTGATGGACATACTTAACCACTGTACCATTCAGATATATTAGTACAGACCCTCGAGGTTTATCTAACTACCATGTCACGACTCATTACCGAACTACTCGCACACCAAAAACACCAATATATCCGCCGAGCGGATTGATGGCCAGAAAGTCGGACAGAAAGTAGATATGTTTGTAATTTAGATAGGTGTCTAGATATATTTTGTATCCCAAAGCTAGATATATGAACGGAAACCTGATATATTTGGACACATTTCCGTACCTTTGATTAGTGAGCAGATATATTGCCAATCAAATCAATTGAAAGAAGTACAAAAAGATCTTAAATCCAGGCTCCGGACATGGGTGCGGATATGCGTCTAGAAAGACAATAAGTCCGGTGTTATGATACGGATATCGATAGTCCATCTGTCTGTGAAACGGATATTCCAGAACCAATTCAATTTTGGCATATCGGTACCAAGGAAAAATGAACTATCGGTATCCATATCATGAAGCCGGACTTATTGTCTTTCTGGTGGCATATCCATACCCATGTCCGGAGCCTGGATTTGAAGTCTTTCCGTATTTCTTTCTATAGATCTGATAGGCAATGTGTCCGTTCACTAGTCAGATGTACTGAGATGTGTCCAAATATATCAGGTTTCTGTTCATATATTTAGCTTTGAGATAAACAATATAGCTAGACACCTATCTAAATCGCAAATATATCTACTTTCTGTCCGACTTTCCGGTCATCAATCCGCTCGGCGGATATATTGGTGTTTTTGGCGTGTCGCGGCCTCGCCCTTCAATTAATCTTTTTTTTTTTTACAAAAGACATGCATATTCAGAGCAAGTTCTATTAACAACCCTGCAATGCCATTACCCTTCTGGTTCATCAGCGCGGTGTTCCCATGTTAAGACTGCACTACTTACAAAAAGGTAGTTGTCAGGGTGTTGGGACAGTGTTATCGAGTGAAGTAAAGCACGGGATATTCAGTACAAGATTTGTTGAATAATTTGGTGACACTCCCAGCACTGCTACCAATTCTGTACCATGTATTACATCTCCAGTAGGTACGTTGAATCTTAAGCTTATTGAACTTATCATCGGGCCCATACTTAATGCACAACTTCAAGATTCAAATTTTCTAATCTGAATTTGATAGAGATAGAGAACAATTTTGGTAATTGGCATTCAATATCTAGAGCTTTGACATTGTAATGATAAGGAATTCTACTTATCCAAACCTCGATAACACCATGTATTCTGATACACTACTGAGACAGATAAATAAAAAGTTACATGGATTAGCCATGCACAAAGATATTATTCATTTAATTTGAAATGGAACTGGCTTTATAATGAAAGGGAGTTGGGCAGGGAGGGGGGAGGCGATGTTCGGGAGGTCACAGAACCTCCCGGAAACATCTTTTTGCTCTCAGGCAAAATCACAGCAGATCTTATGCCGACCTTCTAAGCGGATCCGTCATTTTATGCTAGGTACGATCACTCGCTCACTGTATCACTGCAAAACATAAAAAAAAGAGTATATTCTGTAGCAGAATGATTGGTGTACATAGTGGCTACAAAAGTATATGACCCTACCCCTTCCCGCTATGTAGAACAACGGCTATGAAATTGATAACAACTTGCAAAAACACAAGGAGGAGGAGCGTAAACCCCAGTGGTACATTTACTCATAAATGTGTTGGAACGGCGAAAGTTTATTCAAGCACTTGATGATGAATTGGTAGGCCTGGTGATGAAAGGAGTTGCATATGTCTTGGGATAAGTTGAGGTTTCTGAGCCATTGGATTGAGGATTGTTGAAATTTGCCAGCCCTAGCTCTTGAGGTAAGTTGTCTTGATAGGAACTTTGAGCTTGGCCCGAGCCAAAACCTTTATGAAATCAGAAAATGTTTGATGGAGGTGAGTCGATGTTGACCGTTGATGACATGTTGACCATGGTTGATGGCAGCCCTGACTGAGAACTGTACAGTTGAAGTGTTGGCATTGCGTCGGCATGGTCACAGAAGAGTGCTTTTAGGAGATGACAACGGTACAATCTGGGGAGATGAAGAAAGAGGTCAGAATTGTATATATTTTGCATATACATTCTTTCTACATGATTTGGATGTCAAAAAAATGTAAATATGATGTCCCGGCGAAACATGGGTGCGACATGCTCAAGCAAAGATCCTGGTGATGTCCCGGCAAGTTGGTGGTGTAGTATGTTCATTTTCACATGCCGAAAGTAAACTTTTATAGATCTCTATATCTATATCTGGTAATCACAGGTGTGAGTTTACAGAATTGGAGGAGCTCACTATCGGGTACAGCGACAGCATCGTGATAACCTTAACGGACTGATTGCGAGCACCGGCCCTTGCTGCATTGTAGTGATGGGTATACATTTTTTTTTCGTATCTTTACGATGTTATTGAGGGGACAAGTGTGCTCACTGCCCGACACAATGAGGGAGATTATCGGGACTCAGGGAGCAGCGGGAGAAGTCATTTGACAGCCTGACATCATCCAAAAAGCGTGGAGGTCGGGCCTGTAGGCCCAATGACTTAAAGACTCATATAAAGATTATAATCAGCTGTAGTATGTTGAATGCACTGATTTTCGAGAGGAAGCGGCGTCGAATGCCGAATCTTGTACTTATTAGCACCGGAAACTCGGACATCTACTTATTAAAGTATTATTACCGGCAGCCGTTGTATTATCGCCAATTATAATGGACCGGCTGATGACAATGATGCCATTATAATGCTTAGGTCATTATTAGAGCTTTTTAAAATTTCCGACATATCCCAGCGAGATAGACCGTTGTGTTGTTTTCAGAACTCACACCTCCGCCTCTCAAACCCCTGGGCTTTTCAACACCCGTCAGGTTTCGAATTCAACGTCCAGACCAAAAAAGGAAAGACACTTCCGTTCTGGATCGAAGCCGCCCGAGATGACATCGTTCCTTTGGTAAGAGTGGGGCTGACGTCCATACCCAAGCCCTCGGACTTCCCCTTTCCTCGTCTTGCAGACAGTGATGTCTCAGCTGTTGGGGACGCTCTGGTCTCTGGTTTTACACACGTGACTGGAGGCTGTTTGAGCGAACAAGTCGTCGAAATCAATTACATCCCCTCATCCAATGCACGTTTTCAGCTCTATGGTCAGATTGACGAATTCAGAACCTCCCCGGACGCTACGAGCTCAACAGTTCTCAATTTTGTACTTGACATTAACTCCAATGATTCCTTCGGGTCACCTCGCTCGGTTTTCCCATCTAATCTTGCTTGGAGACAAGATAGCAGAGTGATATATGAGTCATTCTCAAAGCGTGGTGAACAATGTGATCTGCATTGTGTGTTTATGTACAGATTGTCCACTGGGTACTTTGTCGTTATAGCGCTGGGCCTGCATATCGAATCAAGTTGTCACGTACCCTGGATTGATGTCTACACTGCATGGGATGAAAAAGCCATTTCCGACACATGGAAATCTTACTCCCCTTCAGGCCTAAGATATAAACGCAGACAGGATGGTGTGGCGAGAACTTCACCCGGGTATCCTCAGTCTGTTACTGTCACTGTAGAAAAGAAGACATTAATAGAACCCGGCGTCTATCATGTTGTGATCAAAGATGAGCAAAATCTACTTTCTGATTGGAGACCATGGGGAGATTCAGGGACTAGTTCCCCAGATGAATTAAGGGTTGGGATGAGGAAGTTCCGGAATTCATATTCGAAGATGATTAGGGTCACGAACACATCGGAGACCAGGAAAAAGTAGAGGTTAACTGGAGCCAGGGAGAGATTGGACATCTCCAGAACTATTATGAAATCATATGCCCACTGCTTATTTACTTTTCTCTTTTGACACGAATGATTCATTTGATGCTGCCTTGATGTATGTAGAGAATAAAACACATGACACAGATTTCTAACCTCTGCTGATTGGAGGTGTCAGGATACATCCGATATAAATCTTTCCCTTTAATGGCCTTCCGAGAGCCAGAGAAAAGGTAGGTTTACTTTTTAATGAAGAATATATGTGGCTTGTGTCTTCGATAGATGTCTGATCGGTTCTTGGTTATTATCAGACAGATGGAATTCACATCTTGACCTCAAGATACGAGTATAAATCAAAAATTTGATGTTTAATAAGTTCGATGGCTCCTCATCGACCACCGTCGCTGATGGAAAGCAAACAACTTTACGAACTGCATTATCTGATGCATTATTCAAAGAGGGCCTCCCTTTGGATCCTTCAAAATCTAGAATAGCATCACAAAAAGACTTCAAACTTCTGAGCTTGTAGATTTGTTTTCAACATGACGGCAAGAAACATCGTAATAAACTGCCTCGGTAATCTTTATCCGAGTCTCAAGATAGCTTGGTATTTGTGACACACAAATGAACTACTTTTGAGAAATAAGTACATGTATAGGTGACTGACCAAGTAGGTTCTTCGAATGCAACCTCATAATCCACTTGAATGTATATTTGTTTTTGATTCTTAAAATTAAGGACTCCAAAGCTCAGAAATGCTCCATAATTTCTGGAAACCATCATGCCCTTAGAAAATATATAAAGTCACAAGGCTGACTTTAAGGAGGACTTGTCCTTACTAAACTCAGTCCTGAGCACAATTCCATGTAGAGACCCATTTGGCAGTCTTATTTTTAAGATCATTTGTCATCATTTATTTCATCCAATTGATCTCATAACACGGCCAGTTGTAAAGTCCAGGCAAGTACTGGATCCGGAATGGATCCAAAACTTGGGTGGAGGTCAAAGGAGGACTGAGTAGTGGATCTGGAAGGATCCAAAAATAAAATCCGAGTGGAAAAGAGACTTCCGAAGAAGTCAAGATCAAGGAGAGGAATGTCCAGAGTTCTAGGGAGAATCAGAATCCAGAGTGGATCTGATGAAAGAGAAAATGAGAGGACAAAGTCTAAAATTTACTGGGCCAGAACCGTTTCAATGTGTGTTGGCTTAGGATAAACAGGAGATAAAAAGAACCAAATTAGTTGATTGTTGACTTGAGATACATACAAAAGCATATAGAGTTTAAAATTCAGTGTTAGGTATATATACATGAGTCTGTGGAGAGGGGAATAAGAGTCAGTGGAAGGCAAGAGAAAAACTGAGGTGATAGTTTTGTTCTTATTATATTAATTGGTGGTCTATTTCCCAAGATTTGAAGAAATCTAACCAAACCTCATGAAAAATCTTGAATATTGGTTTCTCAAACAATGTTATACAGTACATATAGCCATTACTAGACTCATATTTTTGAGAATTATGACTTAATCTGTTCCAAACATATTTTACCTGCAGGCACCTGCTGGTTTTAGGTAACCAGCTGGTCAGATGCTGCAGACACCAGTCATCCAGCCCAGAAATTGAGTGGATACAGGTTTCAATTTTGAAAATTGAAAAACTGGCTGGTTCAGATACAGGTCACCCATGGATGTATGCATCTCAAGCCTTATGTCAAGTATAGTGCAAGATAAAACAATAGAAACAATACTGTATAATTAAGATCACATTTTCACGTAACACATAACAAAGGCACATGAACTAGGCTAGGTGTACAAGGTGTTTCTGGGTTGTTTACTGACCAAAAAAGGTAAAAAGTCTGCAGACACAGCTGGCAGCTTACCATATATAGTAATTTGAACTAGTGCACTGCAAATCTAAGCTGTAACTCATAACATGGCATGAACCTATGGTTGTAATTATACAGTAACAGATTCGATCTCAAGTTTGAATGTCACAAGAAAAAGCAAAAGAAATGAAGGTTAGAATGAATGGAAGTGGGCCATGACTCCACATGGCTATTTTGAGGCCATAAGGTTCTTCTGATCATGCGGAAGATATATTAAAGTCTGAGACAATGTGATTTGAAAATGAGTTTTTACATGGCAGCTTCACAGCCACCAGTGCAAGTTAATCTTAGTAAGAATAAGTCCTCCAAAAGCCAGGCTTGTAACAAGGTAACACTGATGATGAAGAATAATAAAAAGGATGAGAAGATGAAGACTAGACATGAAAATAATTCAGGGCCCTATAGTGTTAGAAGAGCAAGGGGCAGACAGCAAAGAGCATGAAGTTTGCCTGCCCTCCTTGTTCTCCAAAAGCATGGGTGCCCATTTCTCAAGAGTTGTGGGAGCTAAACAACATGCCAGAACATTTGGCTTGTCACAGTAGAGATGACTTTTGGATTTTTTTCATGCAGTTATCATGTGGGAAAAGCATTGACCATGAGATGCAGTCACCCATGCCCCAAGACCCCTGGACTTCCTATCCTCATGCTGTTATGACCAAAGCCATATTTCAAGGATTCAATGCTGAGGTCATAGGTTGAATAAATTTCAATGAACCTTGTCACAAAGACAAAGGTTCTAGATTCCAAGGTTTGAGAGATATATGAGTGTGAAGGTCAAGCTAAGAAATCAGCTCAACCAAAAGCTATCTTAAATACAAAGAGTCCTCATGTGCTAAGTACTACTGAAGCATGTTCTGTCCATGAGGAATATGAAAGAGAAATGGCAGGAAATAATAGAAGACATGCATTGATATGCATTACGAGGCCGAATGAAATGAGGACTCGTTATTACTAAACGCAACTTGCGCAAGTGGTTGTGCCAATACCTCATGACAACTCCATATGGAAATTTCTCTGTACGGAGCGTATTGCCTTCTACGCTATGTGACCCATTGGAGTCTTAAGCTTAATCCACAACGTCACGTAGTGTCCTCAATCAAGCATCTCTCAAAATTCCCGCCCCCGAGATCTATTGCTATTGTTAGATAAAAAGTGAGGGCCTTGTATCTGCCACATGCAGCGATGGCCCACTTCTACCTTCATGTTGAAAGCAAGAATAAAGCATGTGCAGAAGAACATGAAGGAAGTATAAGTAAAACAGTGAGGAAATGTAAGGGAGACAATGAAGATATGCAATCTATGCATGTTAAAACTTAAAGGTGAAGATAAAGCATGTTCAAGTGAACATGCTTGAAATACATAGTATAAGTAAGACATGAGGCAAACATGAGGAGTATGCAAGGTATCCTTGTGTACAATCACAAAGATGAAATGATGTGTCAAAGGTAAAGGAATGTGACAAAGGTGAAGGGATGTGAAAGGAAGGAAGATTGTAATGATCTAAGGGTTTTGGTAAAGATGAGAGATTAGATATCCTCATGTGTGATCATGAAAATATAGGAAAAGAAAAGGAAAAATGAATATGGAGAGAGAATAACTGTAACACATGCCCTCCCCAGTGCCCTGCACAAAACTGGGCCCCTAGACCTAATTATTATGACAGTGACGTGAGCAGATTTGTCAAGTGAGACTCTAATGACCAATCACCTCTAGAGGAAGAGAATCATATATCACAACATCAGCTGTGTGCTTCAACAGGAACTCAACAACCTCTAGATGGCAATTTTGAGATGCAAGCATCAGTGGTGTATTATTGTCTTTGTCCTTGAAATTGACATCAGCTTCATTTTCCAAAAGTAGCTTCACAATGTCGAGATGTCCATTGAGACATGCTATCAAAAGAGCAGTGTGACCATTGTATCCATAAATACCAACATCAGGTTTGTGCTCTAGTAAGAGTTGAACAACTTCTAAACAGCCATTCTGAGATGCCATCATCAATGGTGTAACATCCTCATTGTCCTTTGAATTGACATTGGCTTCATTTTCTAAAAGTAGCTTCACAATATCCACATGCCCATTCTCACATGCTATCAATAGAGCAGTGTAACCCTTGTATCCATGAATATCAACATCAGCTTTCTGTTCCAGCAAGAGTTGAACAATTTCTAAATGGCCAGTTGCAGATGCTATCCACAATGGTGTAACATTATCTTTATTCTTGGAATTGATATCAGCCTCATTTTTTAAAAGTAGCTTCACAATACCCAGATTTCCATTTGCACATGCTGTCAACAAAGCAGTGAAACCATTGTATCCATGAATCCCAACATCAGCTTTGTGCTCCAGCAAGATTTGAACAACTTCTAAATGACTATTTTGAGATGCCATCCCCAGTGGTGTATTATTGTCTTTGTTCTTGCAATTGACATTAGCTTCATTTTCCAAAAGTAGCTTCACAATGTCCAAATCCCCAGTGCTAGTGCAAGCATGTTCTGTCCATGAGGAATATGAACATCAGCTTTGTGCTGGAACATGAGTTGAAGACATGCTTTTATATGGCCATTTCGAGATGCCGAATGACAGTGGTGTATTATTGTCTTTGTTCTTGCAATTGACATTAGCTTCATTTTCCAAAAGTAGCTTCACAATGTCCAAATCCCCATTCTGACATGCTTTCATTAGAGCAGTGAAGCCATAGTTTCCATGAATACCAACATTAGCTTTGTGCTTGAGCAAGATTAGAACAACTCCTAAATGGCCATTTTCAGATGCTATCTTCAGTGGTGTATCATCCTCTTTGCTCTTGCAATTGACATCAGCTTCATTTTCCAAAAGTAGCTTCACAATGTCAAGATGCCCATTCTGACATGCTATCATCAGAGCAGTGAAACCATTGGTCCCATGAATACCAACATCAGCCTGATGCTCCAGCAAAATTTGAACAACTTCTAAATGACCATTTTGAGATGCCATCAACAGTGGTGTATTCTTGTCTTTGTCCTTGCAATTGCCATCAGCTTCATTTTCCAAAAGTAGCTTCACAATGTCCAGATCCCCATTCTGACATGCTATCATCAGAGCTGTGAAGCCATAGTTTCCATGAATACCAACATCAGCTTTGTGCTCTAGCAAGAGTTGAACAACTTCTAAATGGCTGTTTCCAGATGCCGTCATCAGTGGTGTATTATTGTCGTTGTCCTTGCAATTGACATCAGCTTCATCTTCTAAGAGTAGCTTCACAATGTCCAGATGTCCATTCTGACATGCTATCATCAGAGCAGTGAAACCATTGTATCCATGAATACCAACATCAGCTTTGTGCTCCAGCAGGAGATGAACAACTTCTAAATGACCATTTTGAGATGCCATCTTTAGTGATGTGCTACCATCTTTCTCCCTGGAATTGACATCAGCTCCATTTTCCAAAAGTAGCCTCACAATGTCCAGATACCCATTCTGACATGCTATCATCAGAGCAGTGAAACCATTGGTCCCATGAATACCAACATCAGCTTTGTGCTCCAGCAAGATTTGAACAACTTCTAAATGACCATTTTGAGATGCCATCCCCAGTGGTGTATTATTGTCTTTGTTCTTGCAATTGACATCAGCTTCATTTTCCAAAAGTAACTTCACAATGTCCAGATGCTCATTCTGACATGCTATCATCAGAGCAGTGAAGCCATAGTTTCCATGAATACCAACATCAGCTTCGTGCTCCAGCAAGAGTTGAACAACTCCTAAATGGCCATTTTGGGATACCATCCCCAGTGGTGTATCATTGTCTTTGTTCTTGCAATTGACATTAGCTTCATTTTTCAAAAGTAGCTTCACAATGTCCAGATGCCCATTCTGACATGCTATCATCAGCGCAGTAAAACCATGGTTTCCAGGAATACCAACATCAGCTTTGTGCTCTAGCAAGAGTTGAACAACTCCTACATGGCCATTTTGAGATGCCATCCCCAGTGGTGTACAATTCTCTTTGTTCTCAGAATTGATATCAGCTTCATTTTCTAAAAGCAGCCTTACAATATCCAAATACCCATTCTCACATGTTATGAAAAGAGCAGTGGAATCATTGTATCCTTGAATATCAACATCAGCTTTGTGCTCCAACAAGAGTTGAACAATTTCTAAATGACCATTTTCAGATGCCATCCGCAGTGGTGTATTATTTCCTTGGTCCTTGGAATTGACATTGACTTCAAGTTTCAAGAGTGACTTCACAATATTCAGATGCCCATTCTGACATGCTCTTAACAAAGCAGTACAACCATTGTATCCATGAATACTAACATCAGCTTTGTGCTCCAACAAGAGTTGAACAACTTCTACATGGCCATTTTCTGATGCTACTATCACTGGTGTGTCATTGTCTTTGGCCTTGGAATTGACATCAGCTTCATTTCCTAAAAGTAGCCTTACAATATCCAGATGCCCATCCTGACATGCTCTTAACAAAGCACTACAACCATTGTATCCATGAATATCAACATCAGCTTTGTGCTCCAGCAAGAGTTGGACAACTTCTAAATAGCCATTTTGACATGCTATTATCAGTGGTGTGTCATCTTTTTTGTTCTTGGATTCAATATAAGCTTGATTTCTCAAAAGCAGCCTTACAATATTCCAATGCCCATTCTCACAGGCTCTTGACAGAGCAGTAAAACCGTTGTATCCATGAATACCAACATCCACTCTGTGTCTCAGCAAGAGTTGGACCACTTCCAAATGGCCATTTTGAGCTGCCATTATCAGTGGTGTATCATCCTCCCTGTCCTTAGTATTGACATTCGCTTCATTTTTCAAAAGTAGCTTCACAATATTCAAATTTCCACTTGCACATGCTGCTTCCAGTGCAGATCCATAAAAACCTCCCTCAGCACTGACATCCACACCTTCTTTTAATAACCCTTCAACCACTTGTATTAGACCAAACTGGGCTGCATAATATAATGGTTCAATCCATTGACCATCTGTTTTAAAATCTTCCTTCTGTTTTGATAGCCCTAGCAGATTCCAAAACTGATGTTCCATTGGCTTTAATAACACACAAATCATTTTCCAAATACCATCATCTTCTCTGAAACTTCCTGCTTCTACATGTTCCATCCAGTGCTCAGCTGAATATGTTGATAGAGGATATTCTTTCTCTATCCACCCAGTACTTAGCGGTGTTTCAAACTGCAAAAGATACACCAGGCAGCACTGAGAAATATATTGGTCAGCCAGCAATGAACATATATAGAATTGTGAAACAGTATCATTTGTGTCACTTTTCAAACATTGATCCAATAAAAGATCTTTGACTGACATATGTGCCAATTCCACTGTGTTGTCCTTAGTAATGTGCACAAACTCAGCTCTCAGATGTAACAAATCCTCTGAAATCATTTTATCATTCTTTTCAAAGGATATTCTTCCATCTTCTACTCCAAAACCTGTGACCTCCAGCAATTGTTCCAGTTTGAGTGGTTCAAAAGAGAATGCAAGCCACTGTAGAATGTGTTTATAATCATCAATGTGTTGATCTGGGATCTTTTGCAAAGCTCTCAAATAAGTATCATTGAGAGTTTTGGGTAGTGCCTGCAAAGTTGATATTATTGCACTTTGCTTTCTGCATGACTGTAATACAGTCAACTGACAGTCAACTAGACGGAACCTGTTCATTATTTTAGTGTGCAATTCTTGATGAATCAAAAGGTACTTACATTCCATTGACACTTTCTAATAAGGTACTTTTAATCTCACTTTTCAAAGCTGATTTTAGTCCCTTGAATGAATGGTGCTCCTTAAGAGTGTGATCAAGATGAATTTCCACATCTGCATGAATATGTCTTTTGTCAAAAAGAATGACACCTAAACTCCTTAAACACAATGTCTTCAAGTCAATAGCAATGGGAATCTGAGGACGACTCGTTACTAGAACATGAAGATGCTGCAAGTTTTTTTCATGAAGACATTGGATAAACTCCAAGAAAGACTGGAACATTTTCCCCTCCATTTCATCCAGTGCATCAATGACAATTGTAGTAGACTTCCACAATGGAAGTGAAATCACCTCTAACAAAGCATTTTGCAGCTCTGATAGGCCTGGCTCATCTGTTCCTGACCTATGTTTGTCATAGAATTTTTTCAAAATTCTATAAGCACCTGAAGTGATCATTGGATTGTGAGAGAGCTGGATGAGAAGTGAAACAATCAAATTTTTGACTGTCTGCTTAGAGGAATCTCGAAAGTCAAAGAAGTAATATGCTGCATTAGCATCTGATTTATTCAAACAGGACTCCTCAAGATTTTGGATAATGGTAGATCTACAAAAAGGAAGAATCAGCCATTTTCGATTAGAGGAGATTTCACCTACACCAGTACACTCTTTCCACATCCCACTACATAACATATAAGTTTCTGGAGGTCAAATAAACAAAATAGTAAGC
This sequence comes from Dendrothele bispora CBS 962.96, assembly GCA_004369135.1. Classification (NCBI taxonomy): domain Eukaryota; kingdom Fungi; phylum Basidiomycota; class Agaricomycetes; order Agaricales; genus Dendrothele; species Dendrothele bispora. The sequence continues at coordinate 18,152 of ML179656.1, forward strand.
TTACTTTCTCCTTGCATCCAAACTATTGAGTTTGCTGTTTCCTTCCATTCTTTATATTCTCTTCCACTGATAAACCATTCTCCTGTTTTAGCCAATGTTTTCTTTTCTCTATACTCATTGTAGTTCTGTGAGGGACTTGAGGGCTTCAGCCATTTAATAATCTCTTGCAGTTGCTTCTCCTCTGTCAAAAATGACTGAGAAGATAAAGATAATAAAAACTGTATAAATAATTACTCTGCTCCAGGGAAATACTTTCATTTCCATCTGTTATCCAAACATTAATAAGGCATAGACTTCTTTTTTTGATGTGAACAGTGAATCCAAACAGACTATAATTATTCACAGTGTTATCACCAGATATAAATTGAAAATTTGGGTTATTAAATGTGTTATGTTGAGCTCCAGTAAACATGGTTGTGACATTTGTGCTTCCAGACACTTCTGGTTGGGGTGGACCTTAAGTGAAGATGAGTATGGTTTGTCAATAGCGCCATATTTATTCGGGAAAATTAGATAATTTCACATCTTTTCAGGAACTAGATTATGAGCGAAAATACATACCTGGCAGTCCTGTTAGAGCTTTCAGATAATCTTGAGTCATACTTCCACTTCGTTAGGTACGGCGCTATGAGCGATTACGTCCGGGCTTTCGATGGTGAGATCACTTGTGAACGAGTTGAAAAGTTAGCCAACTTCACGTGCACGTCAATTCAGTGAGTGCGCGAGATCGAAATGTTTGTAGATCGATCAATAAGCTCCGAGTTGGCGAACCTTATTTGGATGGGACTGAATTGTTTGATGACAGCTTTATTCTATTTCTGTCAAAAGTTGAACCTTATTACTGGCCTTCTATTGAAAAACGAAACCTTATCATGAAGGTCGTCTCATTTTTGGCAAAGTGCACAGACAATTGGAAAGTCATCGAATTTGGTACACTCGATTTCAGCGCTGTTTGAACCCCCTCCGAAACATAGAGTTGAACTGGACAATAACGAAAGGATGCAGAAGTTGAACGAACGGAAGATCGAAAATTTTGTAGACCGATCGATGAGTTCCCAGTTGGCTAACCTTATTTGGATGGAATTGAATTGTTGAAAGACGCCTTTATCAAAAGTTGAACCTTATTATTGGCCTTCCATTGAAAAATGAAACCTTATCATGAAGGTCTTATTTTTGGTAAAGTGCACAGACAATTGGAAAGTCATCGAATTTGGCACACTCGATTTCAGCACTGTTTGATCCCCCTCCGAAACATAGAGTTGACAATAATGAAAGGATGCAGAAGTTGAACGAACGGAAGACTCAAAGAGGTAATTAAAAAAGGAGAAAGGCATAACATACGACGAACAGTGTCAAATTAATCTATGTTCACTTTGAAGCGTTCCGCTATACCGTTTAGCTAAAACTTGTAGAATGACGAGCCCCTGGCATAGCAAATACACAGGTTTTACTTTAGCTGCGAGAGCGAATAAGTTTCTCATATAGCTTGATGGGAGTCGGATGGTCGAGGCCCTCAATTGCGGCAGGGCAATTTAGGAGGCCATTGGTACTGAAAGAACGGGGGTATTTCAAGTTAGAAACAACTGACCCGACAGAAGCTACTAGTACTCTTAACCAAGGGAGTAGCTGACGAACCGGTTCCATAGCTTCAGGCTCCCTTATAGCGTCAATGGTTTCAGCTGGGAATTGGAAGAGTGGTAAACGTGCTTCGGTGACTTGATAAGAGTAGCAGAATGGAGCTAACGGAGGGCGCCGAGATACGTATAGCCAATATACTCAACGTGTTGATTGAAAATGCGCTGATTAGGTCGGAAAAGTTTCTGGAAGAGTCCAGAACCAAAACGGTGTAGAACTCACCAGGGAGTCGGAAGAGCGGCAAGCGTGCGTCTGTGACTTGAATACAATAGGAGGACGGATCTAACGGAGGACGTAGGCCAAGGCAGCCAATTATACTCAGCATGTTGATTGAAAATGAGTTGGTTATGTTGAGAAAGCTTGTCTAGAACTCCATAACCATCGAAAACGGTGTAAAACTAGTCCTGGTAGGTGCACACAGAGAAGGTAGAAACATATTGAGCTACAGGATAAACGAGGCCACGAAAATTTACACAGGGATCACAAAAAGAGAGTACTGTACGCACCTCGAAGGCATAAAACGAGTTTGGGAATCCTCTCAGCAGCGTCCAGGATCGTCTAGAAACGGCAGTTTTTCTTGTACTTTAGGGTGTTGCTGAAGCGGCGGCTGCCATGGGTGACGATGAATTAGAAGACGGTGTAATCAGACGCAGAAAGACCGTAGGATGGACCTCGAGGCTCACGGCAAGCAAATAAGTTTCGTCTTGGGCCCTTTGAATCCGATGAACAGAGAAGAAGCGTAAACGGGTGACGTCACAATTATAGGCTGCCCTAAAGTGGTCACGCATAACGTGTCAACGTCTCTGATGTCATCAGCGCTTTCACTTTCAACGTCGCTCACTCAGAAGACAGACAAGAAAATCTGCGCAGCGCCGTTTATTCCTCCGAAACTCTTCCGATGAAGGCAGTACAGTGACACAAATAGGATGCATCGTGAATCAAAACACCCGGTTCAGTCAAGTCTGCAATTGACATCTACGAATTCGGTCAACGTAAAAACGCCGTTCGAGTCCCTTCCCATTTCCCATACTACCAACTCGACATATCCCTCCATTCCTTGCCCCCCCCTCCTGGATTATTCAAACCGGATAACCTCGCAAAACACGTCTTTATCTTCATTCCCTTCCACCTGTAAATCCTAGTCCCCAGAGGACTTATGCACCTGCCCAAACGCTCTCCTTCCTTGTCCTCTCGAAATACTTCTCGTCTGTTTCATTTGGCAAGCTTCACGTTCCCATTTTCGGCGACATAACCTACCCAAAACACAACCAACTTGGCTCTCGTCGCTTTCATCCACGCCTTGTACAGAGCTCCTGTCCCTCGAGACACAACCATCAGTTTAGTTGGATACTTCTCATCAAGGTATTTAGTGATTCCAAAGGTTTTAGTTAACCTGTTCTTTGTAGCAGGGTCGCAAATGGCAGGGAAGGCCGCAGTAAGGGGTTTTTACCATCAGGTTCGGTAGTAGAGACAGATATCCCGACGTCGTTAAGCACCTTTCGCTATGTCCTTCTATTGCGAGATACTTTCAAAGTAGAGGATTTAATGAACGGGTTGAGTGAACATAGGACCGTAACAAAGCGGGTGGTCAGACGAAGTAGGCTCTGGTGGTAGATCAGCGCACAAAATGGCTTAGATGTCAACATACATGGAGTGTTATAAGTATGTCAGTATCAAGCAACTATTTCAGAAGCGAAATGTGAGTGTTTTCCTTCTGAGATATCTGAAGGAATGATTACCGGAAACTTAGAAGAAAGACTTATTGACCTCAAACGTCCTACTGGTGTGTTCGATGTCGATTTGTCCCCTCAAGGTCAGTGATTAGGTACAGGCGCCTAATGGCGAGCGCTAATCAGTTTTTTCGGATTTTTTCTTACTTCGACAAAATGAAACACGTATACTTACTACGAGTTCGGATTTCCATGCTATTGTTTGCTGTCTGCGACAGTTCAAGTTGAATAATCCTGGCGTCTCTATTCCACTCCCCTGAAATGCTTTTCGGAGGGATGCATGAGCTGGATAAGTCAACGTCACCAAGTACGACCAAAATCAATTGAGCACAGTGAGCCAAAAGTCCTTTAGCTAGTCCTACTGCCTCGAGTAACTTGCTGTCTAAGATCAAAACTTGAAAGGTTACTTTCCTATGTTCGGTGTGTATCTGGATCGCCCCATCTAATCGATCTATCTACTCCCCCCGTGACTCAATCTGCACTATAAATAATAGATCGATTGACCAACTACACGTGTAGTCCACCTCCTACAGCTTGTGTTCTTACCACTAGGTATGTCGCTCGTCGACGCTTGACCTTTCTGTCCCTCCCCTTCCCAAATATTGAAGATGAATGATGTTCTATTTTATCCTAGCTTCCCAGTCTACATCTTACTAGTCTCATACCAGGCCCCACCTACAGCTTGCGTTCCTACCACTAGGTATATATCTCGTCCCTTCTACCTCATTCTTCGCTTGAAACATCGAAAATGAATAATTTTATTTCTAGCTTCCAACTCGACATCACAGCTTGCGTTCCTACCAACAAGTATGCAGCTCTTCTCTGCTACCCCTGCCCTAAAACATTGAAAATAGATAATTAATTTTTCTCTTATTTCTATTGGTCTAGATTGCCAGTCCAGTGTCCACATCTTGTTTTCGCCCTAGACCCCACCTACATCTTGCGTTCTACCACCACTAGGTATATAGCTTGCGCCTTCTACCCCTTCCCTCCTCTGAAAGATTGAAAATAAATGATTAATTTCTGTTTTTGTTGGGTTCAGCTTCCAGGTCTATATCATATTCGTACTAGGTCCCGCGTACACTTCGTATTCTTACCACTAAGTATGTATCGTGTCCCATCCTGTTTCGCTGAGAACAAATGATTTATTTTTATTTCTTATTCGTCCAGCCTCCGAATCTACATCTTATCCATACTCGGTCCGAGTCCCAAATACAGCTGTTAACTTCCTCCCACTAGGTAGGTGATTTGTCCCTTTTGCCCCTGCTTTCATTGAAACATGAAACATGAACGATTAATTTTTATGTCTATTTATCTAGTTTCCAACTCTATTGCGCCACCTGCGACTTGTGTTCCTACCACTAGGTATGTACCTCATCCCGCCTTATAACTCTGAAAACAAATGATTTATCCTTATTTTTAATTTTAGTTTCCGAGTCTACATCCCGTACATACCATGCGCCTTCTTAACACCAAGACTCTTGAACTCAAAGAATTTCTCATTGCCGCCGAGACCCCTACATATGCCATTCTCTCGCACACCTGGGAGCAGGATGAAGTCACGTTTCAAGACTTACGGGATTGTCAGGTTCCCCAGGAAATCCAGGACTGCGAAACGTATGAGGAAGCTGAGCAAAAAGCAGGATGGAAGAAAACCGGTTGGTCCAAAGTCTGGAATGCCTGCAAGTATGTTCGACAATACAAATTCGAGTGGATCTGGATCGACACATGTTGCATCGATAAGTCCAGCAGCGCGGAGCTTTCCGAGGCGCTCAACTCGATGTATAATTACTACGGAGACAGTCGAGTTTGCATTACATACTTGAGCGATATTTCAATGGATAAGGAGGTGACGGATATTGGGAAGCTGAAGGAGAGTCGATGGTTTACGAGAGGTTGGACCCTTCAAGAGCTTATCGCACCTCGTTTCATGGTGTTTTGAGATCAGGGTTGGAAGATGGTTGGCACACGATTCAGTATGCGAAAAATCATCTCGGAAAGGACTTCTATTCCAGTCAAGGTTTTCGAGGACGGAGAGCTTGATTGCTACAGCATCGCGCAAAAAATGTCATGGGCTGCGTCCAGGGAAACTAAACGAGAAGAAGACATGGCGTACTGTCTTATGGGACTTTTTGGTGTGAACATGCCACCGATCTACGGGGAAGGAGGATCAAAGGCATTCATGCGATTGCAGCAAGAGATCATCAAGTATTCGGAGGATCTGAGTATTTTTGCTTGGGTAGCGACAGATGATTGTCGTCGGGAAAGAGGACTGTTTGCAACTTGCTCCCCCTCGGAGTTCATGTTTTCTGGTCAAATCCGCATATCTGACTCTGAGGACCTTGGGAATCGATCAGCATTTTCATTCGGCAATAACGGTCTTCGTATCCATCTTCCTCTGCGCAGTGTATCTGGTATTGGTAAAGATATATTTGTTGCTCCGCTGCACTGCAAAACAACCGACAGTTCTGTTGGAATCTACCTCCGAAAACAGGGACAGCGCTATATTCGATGGAATCCACATTTTCAACTACCCCACATTGACAGATCTGCGGCTGATTTAGAGGAAGTCGTGGTGAAGGAGAGCACGGCCCTTCGGCAGCAGATCAAAAAAAGCGAATACAGTTTCCCGATCAAGTTCAAAATTGATTCCGAGATCACCTATACCGACGAACAGGACCGTTCGATCTTTGCCTCTCCGAGCTGGGTTGAGTTGTTTCATTATCACGGATTCGACCTCCAGACCAAAAAAGGAAAGACATTTCGGTTCTGGATCAACACCGTCCTTGATGACATCATTCCTTTGGTAAGTGTGGGGCTGACGTCCATGACTGACCCCTGGGCCTTCCCCTTTACTCGTCTTGCAGACAGTGATGTCTCAGCTGTTGAGGACGACGCTCTGGTCTCTTGTTTTACACACATGACTGGGAGTTGTTTGAGCGAACGAGTCGTCGAAATCAATTACATCCCCTCATTCAATGCCCGATTTCAGCTCTACAGTCAGATTGACGAATTCAGAACCTCTCCAGACTCTAGGAGCTCAACAGCTCTTGATTTTGTACTTGACATTAACTCCTCCTTCTCCGACTTTGGGTTGCCTGAGTGGGTTTTCCCATCTAATCTTGCTTGGAGACAAGACAGCAGAGTAATATATGGGTCATTCTCAAAGCGTCGTGAACAATGTGATCCGCATTGTGTGTTTGTGTACAGGTCGTACTTGTGGGACTTTGTCGTTATAGCGTCGGGCCTGCATACCGAATCAAGTTGTCACGTACCCTGGATAGATGTCTACACTGCATGGGATGAAAAAGCCATTTCCGACATATGGAAATCTTACTCCCCTTCAGGCCTAAGATATAAACGCAGACAGGACGGCGTGGCAAGAACTTCACCCGGGTATTCTCGGTCTGTTACTATCACTGTAGAAAGGAAGACATTGATAGAACCCGGCGTCTATCATGTTGTGATCGAAGATGAACAAAATCCGCTTCCTGATTGGAGACCATGAGGAGATTCAGGGACTAGTTCCCCAAATGAAGGAACGGGTATCCGAAGAGATCCCGTTGTACAGACGAGAGGTTGGTCAAGAATTCATCGGAAACTAGGGAAAGGTAGAGGTTAACTGGAGCTGGGGAGATTGGACATCCCTAGAACTACGAAATAATATATGCACACTTCTTATTTACTTTTCCCTTTTGACACGAATGATCTCATTTTATGCTGCCTTAACGTATGTAGAGGATAAAATACATGACCCAGATTTCTAATCTATGCCGATTACGATTATCACAAACCTGGAAGTGTCATGATACATCCCAATAGAGAACTTTCCCTTGAATGACCTTCCGAGACACAGAGAAAAGGTAGGTACACTTTTTAATTTGTGGCTTATGTCTTCCAAATAGATGCCCGATTGGGCTTTGTTAATTATCATACAGATGGAATTTACATCTTGATCCTCAAGACACGAGTGTAAAATGAAAAAAGGTGACGTTGAATAAGCCTGGTCCCTCATAGACCACTGTCATTGATGAAAAGCAAACAATTTTACAAACTGCATTATATATCCAAAGAGGGATTCCGTTTAGATCCTTCAAGGATGGCATCACAAGAAGACATTGAGCTTCTGAGCTTGTAGATTTGTTTCCAACATGACAGCAATAAACATCGCTTATTATACCCGATTTATATCAACCCTCACTCCTTAGACTTTCAGTTACTTGTCATCATGTCACCCCAACCCCAGATACGTCCTTGTCAATCCAAAATCCACCCGGATGGCCCCTTTCAGAATTCATAGAACTGCATCATCATGAGAAACTCGTAAAGGAAATCGGCAGCGGCTATGGATATTATCGCGGCTGGGAAAAAACAAGCGAAAAAATAAGCTGTGTACACTGTCAGAATGTTCTATACGCAGATACGTCTCTAGGCTTATGTCAGAAGTGGTAGGAGGGAGGCCGGGGAAGAGCAGAAGATGGAGCTTACCAGTATCATAGGCTACAGCCGCTTCTACAATATCCACACCAGTGTTTGTTGAGTCAATCAATATGGGAAAGAGACAATGATGATGAAATATGTGTAGGAACATACATAAAATTGAGGCCTGTCAGTCCTCTCAGAATACATTTCATCTCTCCTTGTCCAACCTCCGACTTTGGGTGTTCCAGCGGTTAGTGTTCAAGGTCGGTAGATAAGTAAACAGTCAATTAGATTGTAGACATGGGTAGAAGAAATAATAGACGTACTGGCACGGCGGCAGGTGCGAGACTCTGGTCTTCAGATTGAGTAACGAGATGGAATAAGTATTGTTAAACAGTAGAGTAAGTAGTAAAGCCGGCATACCGACAACGTCGATATCCAAGCTAAAGTTCCACAAAAATATATATCCGATGAGCACGACAGTGTACTGAATTCGAAGGCAACCCGAGGAAGAAGAACCAACCTCGAGCCTAGTAAACAAAGTCCGTCACCGACTCGTCTTCGAATTGTTCTAATCACATTATTGACACCGTAGTCGGTGATGTCTTCTGGACTGATGATTTGGAAAACAACTGCTACGTCGTGTTGTACGAAGTCCGGAATCTAATAATAATAAAGGCGGCAGGTAAGAAATAAACAGAATGCAGATACAACGATGCGTACCAATGGATATCCGGAAGCTCGAGACGCAAACGTCCAGCTTCTCACAGACATCTTATCCCAGATCCCACCATGGATACTCATATTTGTGATGAGCTGTTCTTCCCAAGCGATACATAGTGAAAGAAGACTCATGGATGGATGCATTCTTGGTCCATTCGGCCTTCAGTCGCTCCAATGTCCATATGTACATCAAAGTGAACGATGCAGATAAGGCCATAAATCTTGAAAAGCGAGCAAAGGATTGTGAAGGAGTGCATTAATGAACGGTGTTTGAATAGAACGTTAACGAGAATCAAGAATGAAAGTAATTCAAGTCTCAACGCACAATGGTTATCACTCTTCAGGAGCACCTCCACGAACGCTGTTTCCCTCAACTCTTATCGCACACGGACCGAGCCTTGGTCGAAAACTTGTCATCGTGTTTGAATGGGAAACTGAGGACTCTACCGATGTCAAACTTTGCGAAAGCATCCCCAAAACTTTGATGTCAGGCGAGGAATATGGACAGAGCTAAGGATTCCAGTATAACTGCGTTCGCGTTGGCGTAATTGGATGGATAAGGTTTGATGTGTAAGACGTCTTGACTGATAGGTTGTATATACAAGCGGAGGACGTAGTAATTAGAGCAGAAGATAGACCAACTAGGCCGAGAAGAGACACAGTCGTCGACAAAACAGTCAGGTAATTGACTCAAGGATCAAAGATACGGGCATAACTCACTTTAAAGTAAGGAGATAAGTAGAAGAGGAAAATAACAGCGTAATATCTGCCAAAAAGCTGACGGTGGTTGTGATCAACCATTTCCGAAGTCTTTCTTACCTTCCTACAACATGACCAGCGGTTTGAGAACAAAATGTAGACAAATCGCCCCTCTGGGACTTTGGTAGGTTACTGAGGAAGAGGTGAACATAGAGGGGTAAACGGGTTCGTGGTAACCCTACCCTGAACTAGTCACGCGACACGGTGACGCGGTGACATTTTGACTCTTTCTGCGATGCAACTCCTACATTGAACGCAACTAGCACGTCTGCCTCAAAGATGCACGTCGGGTACCGCTCCTCAAATCCACTATGTCGTCACGCATATCCAATGACTCCATATTTCCGTCATCTTACCTTGTTGCCTACTCCTACAAACGTTCCCTTCCCTTTACACTCCCATCAACACTACCTTTGTGGAATGACACGACACACTGATGCGTATACTATCGGTACATTCAGCTGATAGTGGGCTTTATTGAGTCCGGGATTGACAACTCTGCGACACGAAGAAAGGTCTCCAGTGAGGTGCGCATATATCACTACACTCGAAATTCCTTCATTCATACTTCTTCGAACCCCCAGTCATCCCTTCCTATCTCCCGTCACTCCACTCCTCGCTCTACCTCCCTAACAATGTTCTGTTCCAAATTGCATACCTCGAAAATCACATCTTGTTTTACCCCAATTACCAACGTAGTATCCTACTTTCCATACCACTCATACACCTACGTCAACCCTTTCTCTATTCCTCCCTCTTCTCCCTTCCAGAAAAATTTTCTCCATTGCCTCTAGGCCCTACGACTAATTGCTCCGTCTACCTCAAAGATGCACGTAGCCTACGTGTACCACTCTTCATCCTTATCCATACTTCCGTTGTCTTACCTTGTTGCTTGCTCCCACAAACGTTCCCTTCCCTCTGTGGAATGACACACTGATGCATATACTACCGATACTGAGAATGGGACATTATTGAGTCTGGGATCCAGCTCCGTGCTACAAAGAAAGGCCTCCAGTGAGTCCACCTATACCCCTACACCCGAAATTCCTTCATTCGTACTTCTCCAAACCCTCGATCATCCCTTCTCGTCTTTCGTTAATCCACTCCTTGCTTTCCATCCATAAAAAGGTTATAATGCAAATTGCATACCTCGGAAATCAGGTCTACGACATATCCTTCCATACCACTTATACATCTATGTCAACCCGTTCTCTAGTCTTACCTCTTCTTTTCTTCCCAAAAAATTTCCTCCATTGTTCTCCCCAACGCCGCCTTCCCCTCACCCTCTTAAATTATTTCTCACTCCTCTCTTTCAAGCCCCACGTTTTCTTCCCCAACGTCGACTTCCAAAGCGCGTCCTGCCCGGTTCATGTCGTTTCTATCCGCATCTTCGCGGACCTCTTGTTTTTCGAGACCCCGGTGTCGACTTGTTTAGATATGTCTCATACTAGAAGCATTTAACGATCCCATGCGATTCAATCGATCCGGTTTTCGTAAATGGTAGAAAGAGCGTTGTGGTTTCTGCCCTCAGATTTAGTCATGGAGGATGGACCTCGTTGAGCATTTTCGGTGTGTGTCGGGCTATCGGGGTCCAAACAGGGATGGTTTTCAAGCCGAGAGAGTAAATCGTCGGAGGTGGGATGAGAGCATATAAAAGCCGGTTTGTGATTAGATGGTATGCGTCCAGATGTAGATTGGTGTTCATAGTGGGATAACATCAACACGCACCGAGCTTGTGTAATTGCTATCTCGAAAGGGATATTGTAAATAAATGTGAGCGTTTTGCCTCTGACATATAAAGAAAAGGAATGTTTACCAGAGTCTTGATAGTCGCTACAGAAAGAAAGAGGAAGACCAAGAGCTTAGCTTACGTCGATCTCGGACATCCCTACTGGTGTGATCGATGTCAAATTGGTCTAGTTATAAGATGTCTTAAAGTAAAGATGAGGCTCAGGCAGCTAACGAGCCCTAGTCTGTTCATTCAAGGCCTAGAGTTCCTTCAAATTTTTCCTTCAGAAAAAATTGTATACGTTATGACTCTGTCTTCCTTCAAGACGAGAACGCTCTCGTGTCTTGTTTTAGAATTGTCGAACTCAACTACATTTCCTTGTCCAGTCTCAAGTTTTTCACCGTCACATAAATATATTCTGATGCTCTCCACGTGATTTGAGCTTAGCGACGCTCAGTTTCGTGGTTGAAATGTTGAAACACCTCTACTCAGCACCTGCGCTTTTGCAACCCAATTTTCCTTAGAGACAGAACAATGTAAGCGGATACGCGTCAATCTCAAACCCCAGCAAACAACATGATATTCATTGTGTGTTTGCGTACAAGGGATATTACTGGGACGAATGCCAAATGATTGTCTGTATAGCTGTGGGCTTGCGTACTGAATCAGATTCAGAGGATTGCGTACCTTGGGTCGACACCTTTGAACTGGGTCACAAGGAGGAAATTTCAGACGCACGGAAATCTTATCTCCACTCGGGCTCCAGACATGAACGCAGGCATGACTGCAAAGAAGCGACTGTGATCGATAAGGATAGACCCTTAACAGTCACTGTAGAAAGGGAGACATCATTAGAACTTGCTTGATACCACATTGTAATAACTGACAAACAGTCGTGAGGATTTGACTAGAGGTGAGAGGGGAGAGGACTGCCGAGTGGAGAGTTCGTGAAATTGTCGTAAACTAAACTAGATAATATGTATAGACTAGTAGACCAGAGCCGGAATACTTACATGTCATGATACAATACTATCCTTTGAGTAGATCACTTTTAATGGATTAACTTAAAGTTAGTGAACATGGAACAGACTCACAATCTTAGCTTCAGCAGCAATAGACGTCGGTTCAGGTTAGATTTCATAGGCTGGAGCGTCTTCCAGGAAATCCATAACCACTGTTTGTTGAATCAATGAATATAGGAGTTAGAGTCCACGAAAAAGCGAAATAGAAATGATTAAAAGTATCTGATTAGCACGACAGTGCTGGAAATAAACTGAAAGCACCAACCTCAAGTCTCTTCGGATGGGTTTAATAACATATTAGTGCTAGTCGTTGATGCCTTCTTGAATTAATTACTTTGGAAACCGACGGCTTCGTTATGTTGTACAAAGTTTGGACCCTAATAAATCACGGCGACAGCAAGTGGAAATAAACAATATGTGAATATGAGGCGGGCGGCCCGGCCTCAGGGAACCAATATCTGGAGGAGGAGGAGGAATCTATTAACCGGACTTGTCTCAAGATCTGGACGCCGGGTCCGGGAAGCATCCCGATGGCAGCTAAGTACATCATCGTTCCCGGGACCACTCATCTCCTGCACAGACGAGCTTCCCAGCCCTTACTCTGGGGTAGATCTGCCGGAAATGAGTGGCCGCAACGGACACAGGAAAAGCATTATCTACTTGTCACTCTACTTTCTACAAATACAGAAAAAGACTCTATCTAATGTCTATACACTGGGGGGACAAGTAATGGGGTAGCATTGTATACTATGATAACTACAATTACCCTATGATTGTTGGCCCAGTGAAGACATTCAACAGTGAGTGGATGATCCCCATAAATTAGCTTGTGAATGCTTTGTGATGTCTTGGGTTGTGAGTATCACCCAAACAGTATTGCTGCATGCACATTGCTTTGTGTTGGTAATCAGTGCCCTCATTGTTGGGTTCTTTTCTGTATTATAGTAAGTATGTTTTTCATGACAGAATAGAATGGGTGCAGATCCAGTCTCCGAAAAAAAGCTGCAATAAAGTATAAATATGTGATAAGACATGGCTACTACATGTTTAACTAGTTCTTTCTAACAGAGCTCCGAGCTTGTGTGTAGCACAGCTGGGCTAAGTAGAGGGGACAAGTGACGTTGTAGATTATGAATTGTACAATAGCACACTATCGAAGGAGGAGCTAGCCCAAGCGGGGGCTGCAAGGTGTTAAGTCGGGAGACGGCGAGAGGAGTAACGGTCAAAAGAGAACCGTAAGTAAGAAGAGAGGGAAGTGCTGTATGCTTGTAGACACGTCAGTATGTCGAACAATAGAATAGTTACCGAATTGATAAAAAGAACCCTAACACGAGGCTCTCTAGATCAAACGCGAGTAAGATGATTGGTCGAATAAGTGTAATAAGGCTCGAAGGGGCTCGGTAAACTCGGTGATGATGGAAAACTCGATGAAGAAGGCTCAAAGCTCGGGCTCGAAAGTTGTTGACCAGCAAGAAGGTGCGATTTCTACTACGCATTTTTACATGACTTTATAGTACTACTGTAGGTCCGTGCGCAAACCCCAAAGTAAAGTACGATAAATCGGGCGATGTAGAAAAGACGAATGAATCGGATAAAATGAATATAAAAAGAAACGGTTGGGGAGAGAGTGACAGGTAGGATAGTAAGTACGACGGCAAGTGAAGAAACATGTGAAAGATTTATATTGAAAGTACTTCTCTTCTCTTTTGCTCTTTAAGTCCCGACGTCGGAGTGTCACCGAACGACATACGACGTAGCAGAGGTAGACCAGGCCTCGACGCTTGCTCAAGGCGTTGCTACGAAGGGTGGTTTGGATGTCGGTTCCATCGGAGAATCGAGAGTCGAAGGAGAATCATGTGAAAAGAAGTAATAAGTCCAAATTAGGACGCGGATAGGGGATTCGAAGGTGAAGTAAATAATGGAAGGAACTGTGTATCAAGGAATAAGTACCATTAGAACGAGAACGAAATGGCTTTTCGACTGGTAGGGCATCTAGCCCTACTATAGTGACAGAAAGAAAATTGAGTCCGACCTCGGACTCCAAAGGAAAGGACGGATGAATCAATCTGAACGAACAAGGGGAGTATTGAAAGGGTTATTAAAAGAAGTGTAGTCATGATCAACATCTGGAATAATGAGTTCAACTCTGGGAGGAGGGGCAAGACGAAACAAAGGATCAAAAGTAATGTTTGTGGGAGAGAACATATTATAACGGAAAACATGAGAACGAGGAGGTAAAAGGGGGTTTGCACACCAAAAAGGAAAACACTTCTCAAACAGCCAGTCCAAACGACACTCCAAATCCAAAACCCAATACTGCGTAACCGAAGGAATCAAATCCCTAGCATAAACGCCAAACGCCGCACGAGAAAACTTCCAGATATTTCGGTTTTTCCACCAATAGTCGATGAAGTCGTCCTCCAGTTTCCCTCGGATTTGCATAACCGGAAGACCACGTCCACGCTTTTTAATACCTTGTCGATGTAAAACTTCAAACTGTAAATCCCCAACTTCTCGAACAATAAACGGCTTCATCCAAATCCTAAACCTTTCTCTACTAAATGGACCATCTCCCTCTTCACCATACCGTGCCGGAATACTTCCCGTCAAATGAAATTCCGCAACCTCTGACCATGTGAGATTCCAGTCTCGGACGTAGACGTATCAGGTGTGAGGGAACGTGTACTCTTCTCCATCGAAAACGCAAGTGATAACTTCATCGAAAACATAGCGCATACAAAAGTGGAAACGAGTGGAGTCGATCATGGGGATAGGGTCGATCCAAAGACGAGATTCATGTTGGAAGGCGAGTACAGTGTCCATACGGTTTCTTCCCATCGAGATGCTGAGATAGTACAAATCTTCTGCTCTATGAAATCTGAAACGGTCAGTAGCGTGTTTCAAAAAACTGAGACGTATACGATGGTAAGGGGTATGAAAAGGAGAATGTGGTTTCCAAAGAGAATTCGCCCAGGCCTTGTAATACAAGTCCTGTTGATCAAGATCATAGACACTGCTTTCAACATAAGCAAGTTCGGATGAAGATAGAGGATAAGTGATAGGGGAAAGTTTAATGAAAGAAGGGAAAAGAGGCATATTAGAAGAATAAGAAGGGGGATGTTCATAACCTGGAAGAGGCGTAGCCAGACGAGAAATACGAATCATAGAATCAGAATCGGACGCAGAACTAGACATTGGAGTCACAAGATCAGGAAGAGAAGAAAAAGAACCCGAATCAGAATCAGAATCAGAATTAGTTTCAAGAAGCGAGCGAGCTCGAGGACAAGAACGAGGATGGGAGTTATCAGAACAGAGATGGCAAGAAGAAGGAGGTTGAGGAGAAGGGTTTGAATGTAGACCCAGAGCTTCGAGAGGAGACAACTCGACGAGCTCGACAGGCAAAGAATTATCTCTAGAGACAAATAGCAAGAAAGAACCGTTGTCGTTTGTGATACGGATGATGGCGTCGTCAAAATATTCAGACACAGTGGACGCCATGAAGAAAGAGAAGAAATGAACGAGTATAAATACGAAAAGTGAGGGAGTAAGAATCGTTCGACTGTCAAACAGAGTATCGGATTGATCAAGGATGAACGTCAGCCCTAAGAACAAAGTTAGCATTTCGGGGAGGTTGAACCGGACCAGAAGGAATCTTTGTCCGAAGTGTCTGGTTGTCAGGCCGAAAAAAGAATAAGCGTAGCCTTCGAATGTTGACATGACCTTTCATCAATGCTCCGTCGATTTCCTGCAAAACAAACGTGTCGTTTTGTAGTTTTTCGTGAATAATGTAAGGACCAGAATATGTCCAGTGTCCCTTGTTGCCGAGAAGATTCTCTAATTGCGACTCTCTCAGCCATACCCACATGCCTGGTTCGTACCCTGAAAAGTCAAATTGAGAGTGGTGCCTTTTCTCGAAGTCTTCTATTGCTTGTCTTCTTGTCTTCCTAAGTTCTTTTGAAGCCGCTTCTAAATTGGGATCACGTCGTTGAAGCTGTAGGATTCTAAGTGCTAGCAAGTCAGTAGTAGATGTCGCTTTATCCCAATCGAGCGTTTGCCAAGTCGCTTCTGTTATGTCGAATGATAAAACGGGGTGAGTACCATAAAGCAGATAATATGGAGAAAAGCCTGTTGATCGACTCCTAGTTATACGAATCGCGAAAAGAGCGGCATGCAGGAAGTTAGGCCATAAGCCGACAGAATCGCCAACAGTCTTCATAAGAGCAGAAACGAGGGGACTATGAGCCCTTTCTACCGGCGCATTACCTTCTGGGTGATACGGTGTCGAAATGATAACTTGACATTTGTATTGAGTGCGAAGTAAATGACGGACTTCCGCTTTGAACTCGGGACCCCCGTCGATCGTAATGAGGGGAATACCTCCAAATCTGCAAATCAGCGCTTCATAAATAAACTTCGCAACGTTCCTAGCTGTTAACTTCTTTAGCGCTCGAGCTTCTGGCCAAAGGATCGTCGGTTCCACCGCGTGAACGATGTATTTGACACCTCCCACTCCTGTCGGCATGTGAATAGAGTCGAGATTGAAGTATCGCAGTAGTGGCGCCTGCCAACTCTCGTGATATGGAAGAATAGGAAGTGGTTTGATACTGCGTTGACATTCGATGCAGGACCGGATGAAAAACGAGACCGATTCGTATAAATTTGGCCAATAGAATCGATCGGCAAGATGTCGATAAGTTGCATCACGACCTCGGTGTCCGGTTTCGTTGTGTGCAATGGCGATAAGTTCTCCCCGCTTGCTTATGGACTCGATAACTTTCCTCGGCAGCTCCTCTTTTCGACTTTTCGGTAACCTCCACAGAAAACCGTTGCGTAGGATATACTTCGAAACCTTTTTGATGAAACGGAGTTTTTCTTTGTCTGTCGAGTATCTGCTTGGAACTAAGTTAGTAGATAAATATTCTCTAAACTCCTTCCACATGTCTTCCTCCTCGATGTCTTGAACTCGATGAGCATGGACAACATGTTCTTTTGAGGACAATTCCTCCACATAGGAACATTGTTCCAAGTATTCAAATTCGATCTCCTCATCCCCAAGGCCATAAGTGTCGATAGCCACTGAAAATGAACGCCTTTGGAGGAATTGGGAATGTAAAAATGGATAGATAGCCCTATCAAATCGGAGGGCAGAAAAAAACGAAGAACGAAAAAGGATCGGAGGGTCGCAGACCCGACTGGTCATAATTGTCCAGTGAAGAAATATAGTAAAGTTCGTAAGCTTGAGAAGAATCGATCTCTGGGAGATCGTACAAAACTCGATCATGATTATAACCGGCTTGTAAACCCACAACATTCCAAGCATAACGCATCGCAGAATCGATTGTCGTTCCACTCGGAATCAGGGACTTTTCACCATACACAAGATTAAGAAACGACTCGATAAACTCCTCTTGAGATTCCTCAATCTCTTCACCTTCCACATGCGGTCTTCTAGATAGACCATCCTCGACTTTAAAAGAAGTAGCCGGGACATGTTTGAATTCAAAATCAAAGAATTTGCACCACATCACCCATCGCAAGACAGGTGCATTCGGTACGTCGTCAGGTTCTCGTAACATTTTAGCAAGAGAAGAGGCATCACAATTCAATTGGAAATGAGTGCCCCATACTCGGTGTCGAAGCTCCTTGAGAGCTCTATATACACCATACACCTCGGTCTTCGCTTGACCATAATTTTGTTCACGTTGGTTGAACGTACAACCTCCAAACAAAGCAGGACGCTTTATTCCTTCAACAACCTGATAGAGAGCCCATCCCGCACCCATATACGATGAATCAACACCAACGATAATCAATCCTTCATCCGATTCTCTCGGAGGTGATTTGATTGTAATCGCTAGAGAGTAATTAATTCGAATAAGGACCGGCGCTCTGGATATGCGATGTTTTAGAAGCTCGAATGCTTCCACCGCTAACGTCGATATTTCGAACTCGATATTCGCATGAAGCAACTCCGTCAGAGGCTTCGTTATCAAGGAAAAACCCTTTATCCATCTTCTGCCGACTCCCGCAGTACCAAGAAAACCACGAACTTCAGACTGATCTTTTGGCAGAGGCCAATCAACCACTTTCTGCGCAACTTGAGGCTCCATAATCCAGCCCTCGAGCGCCACAATAGAACCAACTATTTTTAGTTTGATGGCAGCTAATATAGCTTTATGCCCAGATGCCGTGACACCTGCCAGAATCATAGCTCCCAACGTCAAGTCTACGTTCTGGACAAACTCGTAAAATGCTCTCCCTATCTGGTCATTCCCCGGTATCTTTTCATCAGCATACCGTGTTGGGGGACCCTTCACACCGCAATCATCCACAAAATTCTTCGCGAAAACTTGAACGTGATATAAAGCATGTTGTACGCACCTTTGGAACTCTTGTACCGAGTTCGTGTACCCCTGAACTAGAGTACATTGTTGACGCGCTCCGACTGGAGTATGAAATGCTTGAAGAGGTCTAGATTTCGGATGGACCCAGCGTGCGTCGAAACCTGAAAATAAATCGAACAATCCGTAAAATGAATAGCCTACGAAGTCCTCTGCAAAGTCATTGACGTTTGGTGGCAGAGACGAATCCTGTATGACAACAGAGTTTAGTGGCTCCAAATTCACCACCAATCGCACTCCGTTCTTTTTAGCAACCGGAAACATAGAAGATCGATAAGATGAGACTGTCGGTTCAAACCTTCCAGCTTTCTCTTCTTCCTCGATCTGTTTTATAACTTGTTCTTTCAACACAAACGGTATCCGAATAGGTGGGCGTTGCCAAGGTACGTGTTCGATCGTAGGGATCTCATAGTCGGGATAGATTTCCCGTTTGAATGATCCTTTCTCGGCGTAGCAAAAAGCGAAAGCCTCTTCACGGGCTACGACTACAAATGATAATAAGTCAATCTCTTGAGAAGTCAAAATACCTGGCTCGATCTTTGCAAGCATCGATTCAAGTCGTTCAAGTGTAACACGATTGCCGAACTTGAGTTGTTGGTATGGAATCGGGTGAGTAGGTAAATTGAGAGGCGTTGGCGGCTGAATAGTTTTGAATTGCTGGGCCTCAGGATTGGGCATATACGTCGGAACAGGCCTATGCTTCCTGTCGACAGGTTTGTATACCCTTTTAGCTGCAAAAATATCAAAAGAATCATCGAATACACGATTGGTCCAAGATGTGGATATGACCGAGGGAATGTCTGTAAGGGTTAGTCTAGCATATTCTCGTAACATTTGATCAAAAGACGAATTGGGAAATACTTGAAACAAAGAATCGAAATCAGAAAACTCTACGTTACCCATTAACGCTTCTAGCGATCTTCCAAGAGTAGCCGGAGCCGAGCGGAAGACCGTATTACTCGAATCCGACTTCAAAAATCCTCCTCGTAGTCATCCTCTTTGACAATCTTGGCTTCATAGACGTTCCTGTCGATAACCGTTGTGTTCCATTTGTCTGTCGGATCGGTAATAATGATACTGAGTGTCGGTCTTTGCGATTTGTCGCCATCCTTCCACAGATAGAGTTTTGCTACTCCATCCCTCCAATAGTCGAGTCTAGCGGCAAACCAATTGAGGAACGGTTGACCTAAAATGATATCTTGTCCTTCCAACGGACTGTTAGCAACAAAAAGATGATGAGAGAATTCGTGTTTCCCTAGCATCATAGGGACATCGGTAACCACTCCTTTTAGACGCTCCGGTCCACCACTAACTCCTCGCAAAGTCCACTTCATTCCTTCGAAATCAATAGGTAACCCTGCTCGATCGGGAATATCCCTCCCAACTAAGTTCAATTCAGAACCGGAGTCAATCATCGCCGTCAGCGATACTCCATTAATTGTGATTTCCATCTTCCCCGTAACCATTCCATAGAACTTCTCAGACATAGAAGAAACGGCACTAGTATACTTTACCAAAAATGAGGGTAACTGTTCCGTATTTCCTACGCAAACGTTAGGAGACATTGACGAGTCCCAATTCGGTTCTCTGCCTGTTCGAAATAGATTTCAGTCTCTGAATCGTGATACTCAGCCGCTTTCGTTTTGTATTCTCTCTTCGTTCGAGTCGCTTCGGCTACCATCTTTTGAAGACCCGGGCTAACACCAATGAGTTGGCCGACCAGAATAGCTATTTCAGTCTCCATGATTTTGTTGTAGAGACCATCGAAGTTAGCCTTTTCAGAAAGAGTAGAAGTAAAATGATAAGATGGCCCTTTTGATGTACCATCTTTCATGGAAACATCTTCTTTTTCTTTACCTTTACCGTTCGAAGGCTTAGACCCTTTCCACCCATCCTCTCGGTTTATCGGATTCTTGGGTTGAGGAACCTCGACAGGTTTTTGAGAAGGAACCTGAGGAGGCTGGCGACTCGTAGACGGAACAGAAGTTTGTGGATCGTTCGAAGGTACGTCGGCTTGAGTCTTGGGAGTAGGGTTCTGTCGTGCTTGATCGTCGGTTCGTGGACGGGCTTTTGGGTCGTAACGATTGGAAGTATCCTTTTTAGACCTGAGAGTGGGGTAAGAGTAACAGTCAAACGTCTCCGGAGAAGAAATAGCAAAGACGTCAGAGTTGAACACGTCAATCCCTTCGTAAGAAAGACCAATATTCGATACACTACCCATATGAGGAGGTTGTTCTCTCCTAAAACTGGTTTGCGCGGATTGCTGAGTGTTCGATGGCTGATTGGTAGTTTGTTGACGGCGCAAGAAACCAGCAACACCACCTTCGTAGTCTCGGGGTAGCTTCGGTAAATCATTACCATCTAGAAGTTGATATCGTTGATTAGTAGGGTTAATCTTTACCAAGTTGTCCCTCAATAAACCGGGCATTAGGTGACAACGAGACGGATGCATCGGATGCGTGTTGGTCTCTCCGCAAATGAAGCATCGACGAAGGATTTCGTAACCGGGTTGAGTCGTATTTTGAGAAGAATGGAGGGTTGGGTTGGAGTCGTTACCTTGTCGAATAGCTCGGGTGAGTTGATTGATGGCGGTATTGAACATATTCGTCTGATTGATTTGCATATCCTGAAAATGTTTAGTCAAATCATCCACTGTGGGTGCGGATTTCGAAGATCCAGTCTTTTTGTCGATTGTTTTCGACTCTCCAATCGACTCTACTCTTTGTCCTTCTAAATCAAACCTTACGCGTTTGGTCTTGTCGTCCGAAGTCGTCCATGGTTTATAGAAGATGGTATTATGGTCGTACCGTTGCTTGATAATCTTGACTGTCTCTTCAACGGACGGCGCGCTCGATGCATACCTTTTGTCCGGAGTAAGTTGGCCATGGAACCATTCAAGAGTCGTATTCGGAAGCCCTGTAACAAAATAGTAATTCCTTTCTTCTTTACTTATCTTGTTATTCTTCACCAAAGGCGCTGAGAACTTTGAGAAGGTGATGCAATAATTATCGACATTATCTGAAGAGGATAAAACGTTAGTTTCTGATGAATGCTTACAGAAATTCTCGAGGTCTTTTCGAGTTACTTGCGGAGCCTTGTCTCTCGACGAGTATAAACTCTTGAGACACTCGGCCGCTTTCTCCCAAGTTTTGTCTTCGAGATCAGAGTCGAATTCTTCCATCCATTGGATGGTGTCTCAAACGTCGACCGTAGAATATCGAACAATCCAATCTACTAAATTATCTTTGTTAGTAATACCAGCCTGCGTACCAAGCTGCTCGACCAAGACCAAGAAATCAGATGCGCGGTCTCCATTGAATACTGGAGCACCGGGAGCGCCAGGAATAGGCATAGGAACGCAGACTAGTGCTGTAGCCATTGTCGAACCTAAGGAAGTAGAAGTAGGAATAGAAGAAGTAGTCACGGAGGATTCTATAATTGAATCCGAGGTACCGGAATTAGGGACGGTCCAGAGAGGATCACCTGTAAGAGAAGTTTCGTCAAAAGGGAAGGTCCAAGGAGGGAACTCCGGGTTTGATTCCGAGTTGGAGGTCCAGGGACCGGAACGAGAGTCTTGATTGGTTGGAGGGTCTATCTTGACAGAAAGAATGGGCCGAGTCCGCGGAAAACTTATTCCCC
The DNA here is from genome assembly GCA_004369135.1 of Dendrothele bispora CBS 962.96. Taxonomy (NCBI): domain Eukaryota; kingdom Fungi; phylum Basidiomycota; class Agaricomycetes; order Agaricales; genus Dendrothele; species Dendrothele bispora. The sequence continues at coordinate 40,212 of ML179656.1, forward strand.
TGCGGTGGTCACCACTATCGAAGGAGGAGCTAGCCCAAGTGGGGGCTGCAAGGTGTTAAGTCGGGAGACGGCGAGAGGAGTAACGGTCAAAAGAGAACCGTAAGTAAGAAGAGAGGGAAGTGCTGTACGCTTGTAGACACGTCAGTATGTCGAACAATAGAATAGTTACCGAATTGATAAAAAGAACCCTAACACGAGGCTCTCTAGATCAAACGCGAGTAAGATGATTGGTCGAATAAGTGTAATAAGGCTCGAAGGGGCTCGGTAAACTCGGTGATGATGGAAAACTCGATGAAGAAGGCTCAAAGCTCGGGCTCGAAAGTTGTTGACCAGCAAGAAGGTGCGATTTCTACTACGCATTTTTACATGACTTTATAGTACTACTGTAGGTCCGTGCGCAAACCCCAAAGTAAAGTACGATAAATCGGGCGATGTAGAAAAGACGAACGAATCGGATAAAATGAATATAAAAAGAAACGGTTGGGGAGAAAGTGACAGCTAGGATAGTAAGTACGACGGCAAGTGAAGAAACATGTGAAAGATTTATATTGAAAGTACTTCTCTTCTCTTTTGCTCTTTAAGTCCCGACGTCGGAGTGTCACCGAACGACATACGACGTAGCAGAGGTAGACCAGGCCTCGACACTTGCTCAAGGCGTTGCTACGAAGGGTGGTTCGGACGTCGGTTCCATTGGAGAATCGAGAGTCGAAGGAGAATCATGTGAAAAGAAGTAATAAGTCCAAATTAGGACGCGGATAGGGGATTCGAAGGTGAAGTAAATAATGGAAGGAACTGTGTATCAAGGAATAAGTACCATTAGAACGAGAACGAAATGGCTTTTCGACTGGTAGGGCATCTAGCCCTACTATAACACAGTGCGAATTTGTGATAAGACGAGTTGACGGGGTTACTACATGTTCAACTGGTGCCGTCTAACAGAGCTCCGAGCTTGCGTGTTGGTTATAATGACCGAGCGCAGCTGGGCTAAGTAGAGGGGACGAGTGACGGTGTTAGGCCGTGAACTGTACATTCACATGAAAACGCGCTTGCGTGTTGGCTCAGCTAAATAAGTCTGTAAGCACCAGTTTATGACACGCGGCTAGCTGGCACCGTCAGACCTAGCTCCAAGCTTGCGTGTTGGCTCAGCGGCCGAGCGCAGCTGGGCTCAGGAGAGGGTTGCGGGCGTCGGTGAAATAAAGGTCGTGCTAGCATGACTCAAAAGATATATAGTGATACACGACTAACTGGCACCGTCAGACCTAGCTCCAAGCTTGCATGTTGGTTCAGCAACTGAGCGCAGCTAGGCTTAGGAGAGGGTTGAGGAACGCCCGAAAAGACTCCGAAAAGACTTACTAAAAGAAAGAGACCAGGAACTGGAAAAAGAAAGATCCGACGCGGTCAGAGAGTAGACACGAAGTGGATGTTTGTTTCTAGAAAGGCCAGTAAACTGGAAAAAGAAAATTCCGACACAACAAGAAAGATCAGACGCGATCAGTAAGCCGTCGTGGTAGGTATAAGGAATAGTCAGTTTGTGGCCCAATATGCCGCTTTCAGCAGGATATTTCTCAGACCAGGACAATCGGAGATGGTTAGTGGAGTGTTAATGAGAAAATTACAGTCCGCGAAAATAGGAACAGTAACAGGTAGGGCAGAAGTGGATGCACCGTAGTATACACTTAAGTAGACAGGGTAGGAAGAAGATATAACGGGCACCGCCTTTTTATTAGACAACCTGATACTATGTATAGGATGATGGGGGATGGTATGGGATAACGGGGGATAAGAGCTCAATAGCACACTGTACGAGTATGTGATCAACAAGGGGACGGGGCTACTACACGTTTAACTGGTGCCGTCTAGCAGAGCTCCAAGCTTGCGTGTTGGTTCAGATGACCGAGCGCAGCTGGGCTAAGCAGAGGGGACGAGTAACGGTGTACAAGTTTGTGATGGGAAAAGTCGACGAGGCTAGCACACGTTTAACAGGTGCCGTCTAACAGAGCTCCAAGTATGCGTGTTGGTTCAGACGACCGAGCGCAGCTGGGCTAAGTAGAGGGGACGAGTAACGGAGGTAGACCGCGAACTGTATACTTTTGGTTGCGTGGGAACGCGGATGTGGCTGTGCACGACCAGGTAACACAGCAGAAGAGCAGCTCGTCGATGTAAGCAGCGCCGACGACGCAAATCCACACTTAGGGACACCAAAGTCAGGTTCTGAGCTCCAGGAGGTTGTATGAGTATGCGTGCCAAAAACAAGTGAGAGAGGCCGTTTGGAAGTCGCTTCTGGAAACATCACAAATGTAAATGTGTGGATACTCACAGACACCTTATTCCGAATCCCGATTCCCGTCGTGAATTATTCGTGTTTGTGATAGATCATTCTTCCCAAGTGACAGTGAAATGCCTATACAGCCTTCGGTTGTTCACAATCGTGGCTATATGTGCATCAAAGTGTTTGAATGACGATGAAAGGGAGGTAGATCTTGTAGAGCGAGAACGGAATGGATGAATGGTGTTCAAATAGGGTGCTATCATTGTTAACAATTGTTTCGAGTCTCAGCACACTGTGCCGAGTCTCCACTGAGAGTGACAACTTCGGGATGTTCCTTCTCGTCCTGGGCCATGCACAAAGTTTGATTGTACATGTTATACACTGTGGGCTTGCCCCTAAGCACCTGTCTGTTAAGTAGTGCATCATAAAGCGCCTTGAATTTGGTCCAGTGTTTGTTGCATTATCCATCAGAGTGGTAGGTGCCCGCGATTGACATCAGACTGTCAGAGAACTTAACCTCGTAAGGATTTGAGTCACCTACCCATTTCTCTATAAGATTTCCAAATCAAAACATAACAGGACCAGCTCAACTTCCGTAATCTGGACTTACCTCGGAAGTCACTCTGTGGAACCTCTTCGTCCCGGCTCTTATCGCATATATGGACTGAACCTCGCGTCTAGACACTAACTCATCGTAGGGTCAGATGAGGAACCCAGGACATGAATAGTGATGTCATCGAATGTTGTAGAAGCATGCCCAAGATGTTGAAGGTAAAGAGGATGGAAAACAATACTGAGAGCGATATTTGGAAGCTTAGAAAATGGCAGTGCAAAGGACAGAAAAACTGTAGTATACCGTGACTGGAAAGAAACGCGGATGTGAACAATAAGGTCGGAAATGGCTATAGGTTCGAAGATATGAGCATACTTCGACCTCGTAAAAGAGAAGTGTGTAAGATAGGAACGACGGTGGATGTTTGACAATGACAACTTGGAGGAGTCCAGTTTTGAAGCTTGACGAGGATGCATCAAAGTACCTTCGAGTAGCCTGCTCATGGTAAGGAGAATACATGGGTAAGATGAATGACGTTTTCTCCCTCCCCATCATCTTGGGTGTAAGGTCAAAGGAAGGAAAGACCCCGAAAGAGCACAATATATATAAGGCTACATCTGCCTTTTATCTTGTTCTTTGTATCGTCGGTATGCACAAACCAGTATCTTAAGATATCTAGAAGGCCCAATGGGATAGATTTTATTTAAATCCCTTTTGGACCAAGATTCTTTGTAGGTAAGTTCTTTGAAGTATTCCAGTCAAATAAATCATTTTTAAATCCTACTGGGAAATGGGACTCATAACTTCTTTGATAAATTCATTCTTTCAAATTTGTTCAAGCAATGTACTCTTGTGGTCTCAGGAGTAATCTTAACCTTAAGATAGCTTAGAGTTTCAAAGTGGCACATAAATGAATATTCTCAGTAGTAAATACATGTATACATTACTGACCAAGTTGCACAAAATAATCTTCTGGGTTTATCAACTGCAACCTCATCATTCATTTGAATGCATGTTCAGTTGTTATTCTCAAAATTGACAGGACCAAAGTCCACAAATACTTCATGATTGTCTTGAGTTTATCCAGGAAAATCATACATGACCCCAAAGAAATGCCTTCAAAAAACATGTATAGTACAGATATCAAGAGCTTATTTGGTCCCAAAGAACAAAGAGGTCAAGAGATAGGACCAGGAATACAATGCTAAGTTTATATACATGAGTTCTTGGAGATGAGAACAAGAACCAGTGGAAAACATGAGAAAAACAGAAAAAACAGAAAAGCAAGGACAGTACAAGATAAAACAATGGGAAGAATAGCATATTCATCCTTAAGTTTGATAGGTTGCAGGAAAGAGCAAAAGAATGTGAATTAAAGGAAGGTAACAATGATGATGAAGAACAAGAAAAAAAACTAGAAGATGAATACTATACATAAGGAGAAATGAGGGGCCCTAGGCCTGATTATTATGACTAGCATGACCATCTTTGTCAAGTGAGTCATCTAATGATCAATCACCTCTGGAGGAGGAGAACCATAAATTCCAAGGTCAGCTTTGTGTTCCAGTAAGAGTTGAACAACTTCCAAATGGCCATTTTGAGATGCCATCATCAGTGATGTATTATTGTCTTTGTCCTTGGCATCGAGATCAGCTTCATTTTTCAAAAGTAGCTGGACAATATCCAAATGCCCATTCTGACATGCTATCAACAGAGCAGTGCAACTATTGTATCCATGAATAGCAACATCAGATTTGTGGTCCAGCAAGAGTTGAACAACTTCTAAATGGCCATTTTGAGATGCCATTATCAATGGTGTATTATTGCATTTGTTTTTGGCATTGACATCAGCTTTATTTTCCAAAAGCAGCTTTACAATATTCAGATGCCCTTTCTGACATGCTATTATCAGAGCAGTGAAACCATTCAATCCATGAATACCAACATCAGCTTTGTGCTCTAGCAAGAGTTGAACAACTTCTAAATGACCATTTCGAGATGCCATTATCAATGGTGTATTATTGCATTCATTTTTGGCATTGACATCAGCTTTGTTTTCCAAAAGCAGCTTTACAATATTCCAATGCCCTTTCTGACATGCTATTATCAGAGCAGTGAAACCATCCAATCCATGAATACCAACATCAGCTTTGTGCTCCAGCAAGAGCTGAGCAACTTCTAAATGGCCACTTCCAGATGTGATCATCAGTAATGTATTATTGTCTTTGTCCTTGGAATTGACATCAGCTCCATGTTCTAAAAGTAGCATCACAATATTCGGATGGCCAATGACACACGCTAACAACAGAGCAGTGAGCCCATTGCATTCCTGAGAACCAACATCAGCCTTGTGCTCCAGCAAGACTTGAGCAACTTCTAAATCGCCATTTAGAGATGCCATCATCAGTGGTGTAAAATTGTCTTTGTCCTTGGAATTGACATCAGCTCCATTTTCCAAAAGTAGATTCACAATATTCAGATGCCCATTGAGACATGCTATCAACAGGGCAGTGAAACCATTCAATCCATGAAAACCCACATCAGCTTTGTGCTCCAGCAAGAGTTGAACAACTTCTAAATGGCCATTTTGAGATGCCATCATCAGTGGTGTACTATTGTTCTTGTCTTTCAATTCGACATTGGCTTCATTTTCCAAAAGTAGCTCCTCAATATCCAGATCCCCATTCTGACATGTTCTTAACAGAGCAGTGAAACCATTGGATCCACAAAATCCAACATCAGCTTTGTGCTCTAGCAAGAGTTGAACAACTCCTAAATGGACATGATGGGATGCTCCCTGCAGTGGTGTATCATCCTCTTTGGCCTTGAAATTGACATCAGCTTCATTTTCCAAGAGTAACTTCACAATATCCAGATGCCCATTGTGACATGCTCCCAACAAAGCAGTGGAACCAACATGAGCTTTGTGCTCCAGCAAGAGTTGAACAACTTCTATATGGCCATTTTGAGATGCCATCATCAATGGCGTATTATTGCTGTTGTTTTTGGAATTGATGTCAGCTTTATTTTCCAACAGTAGCTTCACAATATCTAGATGTCCATTCTGACATGCTACCAACAAAGCAGTGGAGCCACCATATCCATGAATATCAACCTCAGCTTTGTGCTCCAGCAAGAGTTGAACAACTTCTAAATGACCATTTCGAGATGCCATTCTCAATGGTGTGTTATTGCATTTATTTTTGGCATTGACATCAGCTTTATTTTCCAAAAGCAGCTTTACAATATTCAGATGCCCCTTCTGACATGCTATTATCAGAGCAGTGAAACCATTTGAACCATGAATACCAACATCAGCTTTGTGCTCCAGTAAGAGTTGAGCAACTTCTAAATGGCCATGGTAAGATGCTATGCACAGTGGTGTATTATTGCCTATGTTCTTGGTATTGACATCAGCATTATTTTCCAAAAGCAATTTTACAATATTCAGATGCCCCTTCTGACATGCTATCATCAAAGCAGTGAAACCATCTAATCCATGAATACCAACATCAGCTTTGTGCTCCAGCAAGAGTTGAACAACTTCTAAATAGCCATTTCCAGATGCCATCATCAGTGGTGTATTATTATCTTTGTCCTTGGAATTGACATCAGCTCCATGTTCTAAAAGTAGCATCACAATATTCAGATGCCCATTGACACATGCTAACAACAGAGCAGTGAGCCCATTGCATTCCTGGGAACCAACATCAGCCTTGTGCTCCAGCAAGAGTTTAATAACTTCTAAATGGCCATTTTCAGATGCCCTCATAAGTGGTGTACTATTGTCTTTGTCCTGGGAATTGATGTTGGCTTCATTTTCCAACAGTACCTTCACAATATTCAGATGCCCATTCTGACATGCTACCAACAAAGCAGTTGAGCCACAATATCCATGAATATCAACATCAGCTTTGTGCTCCAGCAAGAGTTGAGCAACTTCCAAATGGCCATGGTGAGATGCCATCCACAGTGGTGTACCATCCTCTTTGTCCTTGACATTGACCTCAGCTTCATTTTCTAAGAGTAACTTCACAATATCCAGATACCCATTGTGACATGCTCTCATTAAAGCAGTGTCACCATTGTGTCGATAAATATCAGCTTTGTGCTCCAATAAGAGTTGAACAACTTCCAAATGGCCGGTTTCACATGCTGCTTCAAATGCAGATCCATACACACCTCCTTTGGCACTAACATTCACACCTTGTTCTAATAAAACTTTCACCACTTGTATTAGACCAAACTGTGCTGCATAATATAATGGTTCAATCCATTGCCCATCTGTTTTAAAACTTTCACTTTGTTTTGATAGCCCTAACAGATTCCAAAATTGATATTCCATTGGCTTCAATAAAACACCAATCATTTTTGATATACCTTCATCTTCTCCAAAATTTTCTGCTTTCACATGTTTCATCCAGTGCTCAGCTGCATATGTTGATAAAGGATATTCTTTCTCTATCAACTCAGTACTTAGAGCTGTTCCAAACTGCAAAAGGTATACTAGGCAGCAGTGGGAAATATAGTGGTGGGCCAGAAATGAACTCATATGGAATTGTGAAACAATATCATTTGTGTCACTTCCCAAACATTGATTCATCAGAAAATCTTTGACTGACATATGTGCTAATTCCACTGTGTTATCCTTAGTAATGTGCACAAACTCAGCTCTCAGATGGAACAAATCTCCTGAATTCATTCTGTCATCCTTTTCAAAGGATATCCTCCCATCTTCTACCCCAAACCCTGAGACCTCCAGCAATTGTTCCAGTTTGAGTGGTTCAAAAGAAAATGCAAGCCACTGAAGCATGTGTTTATAATCATCAATATGTTGATCTGGGATCTTCTGCAAAGCTCTCAAATAAGTATCATTGAGAGTTTTGGGTAGTGTCTGCAAAGTTGATCTTATTGCCTTTTGCTTTCTGCATGACTGTAGTACAGTCAACTGACAATCAACTAAACGGAACCTATCCTTTATTTCAGTGTGCAACTTTTGGTGAACCAAAAAGTACTTACATTCCATTGACATTTTCTAATAAGGTCCTTTTAATCTCACTTTTCAGAGCCAAATTTAGGCTCTCAAATGAGTGGTGTTCATTAAGAGTGTATTCAAGAAGAATTTCCACATCTGTGTAAACATCTCTTTTGTCAAAGAAAATGACACCCAAGCTCCTTGAACACAATTCCTTCAATTGAATAGCAATGGAGATCTGAGGACGACCTGTCACAAAAACATGAAGATGCTGCAAGTTTTTTTCATGGAGATGCCTGATAAACTCCAAGAAAGACTGAAACATTTTCCCCTCCATTTCATCCAGTGCATCAATGATAATTGCAGTAGATTTCCACAAGGGCAGTGAAATCACCTCCAACAAAACATTTTGCAGCTCTACTAGGCCTGGTTCATTCATTCCTGACCTATGTTTATCATAGAATTCTTTCAAAATTTGATAAGCAGCTGGAGTGATCACTGGATTGTGAGAGAGCTGGATGAGAACTGAAACAGTCAAATTTTTGACTGTCTGCTTGGAGGAATCTCGGAAGTCAAAGAAGTAATATGCTACATCAACATCTGATTTATCCAAATAGGATTCCTCAAGATTTTGAATAATGGTAGACCTTTGAAAAGGAAAAATCAGCCATTTCCAATTAGGGTAAATTTCACTTACACTAGTACACTTTTCCCACATCCCACTGCATGATATATAAGTTCCTGGAGCTTAAATAGAAATTGTAATCTTACTTTCTCCTTGCAGCCAAATCATTGAGTTTGCTGTTTCCTTCCATTCTTTATATTCTCTTCCACTGATAAACCATTCTCCTGTTTTAGCCAATGTTTTCTTTTCTTTATACTCATTGTAGTTTTGTGAAGGACTTGAGGGCTTCAGCCATTTAATAATCTCTTGCAGTTGCTTCTCCCCTGTCAAAGATGACTGAGAAGATAAAAATAATAAAAATTGTATAAATAATTACTCTGCTCAGATGAAATACTTTCACCTCCATCTATTATCCAAATGTTAATAATGTATAACTTCTTTTTGATCTAAATCCAAACAGACCATAATTATTCACAGTTTGATCACCAGATATAAAAAATTTTGGGTGATTAAATGTGTTATGGTGGGCTTCAGTAAACATGTTTGTGACATGTGTGGTTCTAGACACTTCCAATGGGGGTCGACCTTGAATTATTACAAATGAGCATGTTTGTCAATAACACCACATTTATTGGGAAATTGGATAATAAAAGATACCACATCTTTCCAGCAACAACACCTAGATTATGAGTAAAAACATACCTGGCAGTCCTGTTAGAGTTTCCAGATAATCTTCAGACATACTTCCACTTTGTTAGATACGGCGCTATGAGCAATTATGTTCAGGCTTTCGATGGTGAGATCACTTGTGAACGAGTTGAAAAGTTAGCCAACTTCACGTGCACGTCAATTCAGTTAGTGCGCGAGATCGAAAATTTTGTAGATCGATCAATAAGTTCCGAGTTGACTAACCCTATTTGGATGGTACTGAATTGTTTGAAGACGGCGTTGAACCTTGTTACTGGCCTTCTAATGAAAAACCAAACCTTATCATTACGGGCGTCTCATTTGGGCAAAGTGCACAGACAACTGGATAATCATCGAATTGATAGATAACAAAGGTGGCACACTAAACTTTAGCACTCTTTGGTTCACCCTCTGAAACATAGAGTTGAACTGGACATTAAGAAAAAGGCAGAAGTTGAAGCCGAGTGGTAAAAGATAAGGAACTGCAGACTCAGAAGTAATTATAAAAGGAAACGGGCATACATACAGCGAAAAGCGTTAAATTAATCTATCCTCACTTTGAAGCGTTCACTATACCCTTTAGCTAAAACTTGTAGAATAAAGAGCCCCTGGCATAGCAAGTACACACCTGCACTTCGCTTTAGCTGCGAGAGCGACGGTTCATGCGCATAAATTTCCCATATAGCTTCATGGGAGTCGGATGGTTGAGGTCCTCAGTTGCGGCAGGGCAATTTAGGAGGCCATTAGTACTGAACAAACCGGGGTATTTCAAGTTGTAGCGTTAGAAACGACTTACGCGACTACTGGTACTCTTAACCAAGGGAGTGGCTGATAAACCGATTCCACAGCTCCAGATTCCCCTATAGTGTCAACGGTTTCAGCCGAGACCAATCAGTGAATTGGAAGAAGGGCAAGCGTGCTTCGATGACTTGATAAGAGTAGCAAAATGGATGTAACGGAGGGCGCCTAGATAGCCAATATACTCGACGCGTTTATCTAAAATGCGTCTATTAGATTGGGGAAGCTTCTGGAAGACTCCAAAACCATCGAAAATGGTGTAGAACTTGCCAGGGAGTCAGAAGAGCGGCAAGCGTGCGTCCGCGAATTGAACACAGTAGGAGGAGGATGGATCTAACAGAGGACGTAGAATAGCCGATATACCCAACGTGTTGATTGGAAATGTGTCGATTATAGTTGGGAAAGCTTTTAGAGGACTCCAGAAAACGATGTAGAACTAGTCCGGATGGGTGCACAGAAAGGAGGTGGGAGGATATTGAGCCACGAGATTAACGAGGCCACGAAAAAATGCACCAAACGCTGTACATGTAAGATAGGCATTGATTACAAGAGAACAGTATTGAACGCACCTTGGACCTGATAGGACTAACCGAAATGCCAGGGCAGAAGGATACAGAGTGGGGCAACTTGCCTAGCACTCTCAGTTATGAATTTGGTGGCATAAAGCGAGTTGGGGAATTCTCCCAGCAGCGTCCAGAACTATCTAGAAACGGCAGTACTATGCAGTTTCTTGTACTTGAGCCTTGAGGGTGTTGCTGAAGCGGCGGCTGCCATGGGTTTCTCCAATTAGGGAATGGTGGAATCAGGCGTAGAAAGACCGTAGGACGGACCCTCGAAGAGGCTCACGGCAAGCAGATAAGTTTCGTCTTGGGCCCTCTGAATAAACCCGACGAAGGTAACAGAGAAAAAGCGCAAACGACGTCACAACAGACGGTGCTAGGCTGCCCTAAAGTGGTCACGCATAACGTGTCAACGTCTCTGAATCTGATGTCATCAGTGCTCTCGCTAAGTCGCTCACTCAGAAGACAGACAAGAACATCTGTGCAGCGCTGTTTATCCCTCCGAAACTCCTCTTATGAAGGCGATGCAGTGACACCAATAGGATGCATTGTACCATATATGGATTTGACAGCTCTACGAATTTCGCTAACGTGCAAATGCCATCCGAGACTCGAGTCCCTTCAACCCCCCATCCCGCCAGCCCGATGCATGTCGTCAACGCGTAAACCCTTGCTCTCTGCCTCCTAGGCCTAAATATCAAATCCCAATCCAAACCGGATAACCCCGCAAAAATACGCCTTACTTATCGTCATTCCCTTCCACCTATATCCTACTCCCCGAGTCACAACTTATGCACCTGCCCAAACCGTCTCCTTCCTTGTCTTCTTGAAATACTCTTCGTTCAAGCACATTTTCAGCGACATAACCTACCCGAAGCACAACCAACTTGGCTCTCGTCACTTTCATCTACACCTTGTACAGAGCTCCTCTCTCTCGAGAAACAAGCATCAGTCTAGTTGGATATTCGTCAGGATATTTAGTGATTGCGAAAATTTAACCTGTCCTTCATAGCAGGGTCATTAATGGCAGAGAATGTCTCAGTAAAGGGTTTTGGATTCGGTAGCAGAGACAGAGATCTCGACGTCGCTGAGCCCCTTTTACTATGTCCTTCTACCACGGGATACTTTCAAAGTCAAGTGATTAACAAACAGGTTGAGCGGGCATAAGAGCGTGACAGAGCGGGTGGGTCGGATGAAGTAGTCGACCAGTGCACAAAAAAGCGTAAATGTCAACATACGTGAAGTGTTTAAAGTACACCGGGATCAAGCAACTATTTCGGAAACGATATTGGAATAATAAATTGTGAGTGTTTTTGCTCTGAGATATCTTAGGGAAGGAATGATTACCGGAAAATACGTAACTGTAGTGAAATGAACAAGAAAGAGAAAGAGCTTATTAACTCAAACATCCTACAGGTGTGATCGATGTCGATTTGCTCCCTTAAGGTCGATAATTGGGTACAGGTAACAGGCGGCTAATGGCGAGCGCTAATCAGTTTCTTCGAGTTATTGCTTCGGAAAAATCAAATGTGCATACTTATTACGGGTTCGGATTTCTAATAGATTGACAAGACAACGTCACCAACTTGTACAACCAAAATCAATTGAGCACAATGACCCAATGTCCTTCAGCTAGTCCTACTGTCTCGAGTAACTTGTTGTCTAAAATCAAAATTTGAAAGGTTACATCTACTCTCTCCACAGCCGTGACGTCGACATGATCTGCACTATAAATAATAGATCGATTGACCAACTGCACGTGTAGACCACACCTACAGCTTGCGTTCTTACCCCTAGGTATGTCGCTCGTCGACGCTCGACCTTTCTTCCCCTCCCCCCCTCCCAAAATATCGAAGATAAATGATTGATTTTCCATGTTATCCCTACTTTCCTAGCTTCCGAGTCTACATCCTCTATTAGTCTCGTACCAGGCCCCCTCCAGCTTGTGTTCTTACTACTAGGTATGTCGCTTGTCAGCGCTCGACCTTTCTGCCCCTCCACCTCCCAAAATATCGAAGATGAATGATTGATTTTTATTTGATCTCTATTAGCTTCCGAGTCTACATTTTACTAGTCTCATACCAGGCCCCCCCCTACAGCTTGCGTTCCTACTACTAGGTATATATCTCGTTCCTTCTACCTCATCTTTTTTTCGCTTAAAACGAATAATTTTATTTCTAGCTTCCAACTCTACATCCTACTTCCATACTAGCCTACAAGGCCCCACCCTACAGTTTGCGTTCCTACCAACAAGTATGTAGCTCTTCTCTACTGATACTCCTTCAAAACATTGAAAACAGATAATTAATTTTTTATGTCTATCGGTCTAGATTCCCAGCGTTCAGTTATTGGACCTTGTCCGGTTTAATAGACTCCTCCTCCTCCTCCTCCCAGTCCACATTCATACTAGGTTCCACCTACAACCTGCGTTCCTACCGCTAGGTATAGCTTACCCCTTCTCCCCTTCGCTCCTCTGAAAGATTGAAAATAAATGAATAATTTCTCTTTTTATTGGTTTAGCTTCCAAGTCTGTATCATATTCGTACCTGTGTTCAACTAGGTATGTATTGTGTGACATCCTGTTACACTGAGAACAAATGATTGATTTTGATTTTTTATTCTCATTTGTCCAGCCGCCGAATTTACATCTTATCCGTACTTGGTCCCAGCTACAGCCGTTTCTCCCACTAGGTATATAGCGCGTTCCTTTTGCCCCCTCGCTTCCTTGGAACATCAAAACATGAAAACTTTTATTCTAGTTTCCAACTCTATTGAGCCCCACCTACGACTTGTGTTCTTACCAATAGGTATGTACCTCATCCAGCCGTATAACTCTAAAGAACAAGTGATCTTTATTTCAATTTTAGCCTCCGAGTCTACATCCCATACGCACTATGCGCCTTCTTAACACCAAGACCTTTGAGGTCGAAGAATTTCTCACCGCCGCCGATATCCCTACATACGCTATTCTCTCACACACCTGGGAGAAAGACGAAGTCACGTTTCAAGACATCCGTGATTGTCGGACTCTCGAGGCGATCCAGGGTTGCGAAAAGTACGGGGAGGCTGAGAAGAAGGCAGGATGGAAGAAGGCAGGATGGTTCAAGGTCTGGCATGCCTGCAAGTATGTTCGACAATACAAATTCAACTGGATCTGGATCGACACGTGCTGTATCGATAAGTCGAGTAGCGCTGAACTTTCCGAGGCGCTGAACTCGATGTACAAGTACTACGGAGACGCTCGGGTTTGCATTACATACTTGAGCGATATTTCAATGGAGAAGGAGGTAACGGATATTGAGAAGTTGAAGGAGAGTCGATGGTTTACGAGAGGTTGGACACTTCAAGAGCTTGTCGCACCCCGTTACATGGTTTTTTTGGATCGGGATTGGAAGATGGTCGGCACGCGATCCGGCATGCGAAAAGTCATCTCTGAAGTGACCTCTATTCCAGTCAAGGTTTTTGAGCAAGGAGAGCTTGACGAATACAGCATTGCGCAGAAAATGTCGTGGGCTGCGTCCAGAAAAACAACACGAGAAGAAGATATGGCGTACTGTCTTATGGGTCTTTTCGGAATAAATATGTCACCAATATATGGGGAAGGAGGAGCAAAGGCATTCATGCGATTGCAGCAAGAGATCATCAAGTATTCAGAGGATCGCAGTATTTTTGCTTGGGTAGCGACAGATGATTATCATCGGGATAGAGGACTGTTTGCAAGCTCCCCCTCGGAATTCATGTTCTCTGGTGAAATCGGCATTTCCGACTCCGAGGATCTTGGGAATCAATCAGCGTTTTCATTCGGTAATAACGGTCTTTGTATCCATTTTCCTCTGCACAGTGTACCTGGTATGGGGGAAGACATTTTTGCTGCTTCGTTGCACTGCAAAACAGCCGACAGTTTTATTGGAATCTACCTCCAAAAACGGGGACAGCGCTATATTCGATGGAATCCACATTTTCAACTACCCCACATTGACAGATCTGCGGCAGATTTAGAGGAAGTCGTGGTGAAGGAGAGCACGGCCCTTCGGCAGCAGATCAAAAAAAGCGATTACAGTTTCCCGATCAAGTTCAAATTCGATCCCCAGATCATCTATCCCAACGAGATTGAACGTTGCGTCTCTTTCAGAGATCTAAAAGGCCTCCCGTCCTCAAGGGAAGTCTGGTGGAATCTACATAATTATTCTCAACCGCAACCAGGTTACAAATTCAACCTCCAGACCAAAAATGGAAAGACATTTCGGCTCTCGATCGTCGCCGTTCTTGGTGACATCATTCCTTGGATAACAGTGTCCATACCCCGGGCCTTCCCCTTTAATCGTCTTGCAGACAGTGATGTCTCGGCTGTTGAGGACGACGCTCTGGTCTCTTGTTTTACACACCTGACTGGAGGCTGTTTGAGCGAACGAGTCGTCGAAATCAATTACATCCCCGCATCCAATGCCCGATTTCAGCTCTACAGTCAGATAGACAAATTCAGAACCTACCTGGATGCTCCGAGCTCAACAGCTGTCGATTTTGTACTTGACATTAACTCCGATAATTCCTACTTCATGTCGCCTCACTCCGTTTTCCCATCTAATCTTGCTTGGAGACAAGACAGAAGAGTGGTATATGGGTCATTCTCAAAGGGTGGTGAACAATGTGATCCGCATTGTGTGTTTGAGTACAAAAGACTGCACCCTTCTGTCGTTATAGTGCTGGGCCTGCATACTGAATCAAATTCTCACGTACCCTGGATAGATGTCAACCTCGTATGGGTCAATGATCATAAAGACATTTCCGACATATGGGAATCTTACCTCCCTTCGGGCTCAAGATATAAACGTAGAGAGGACGGTGTGGCAAGAACTTCCCCTGAGAATTACTGGAATGCTATTACTGTCACTGTAGAAAAGAAGAAACTGATAAAACCCGGTGTCTATCATGTTGTGATCAAAGATGAACGAAATCCACTACCCAATTGGAGACCATGGGGAGATTCAGGGACTATTTCCCAAAGTGAAGGAAGGGGTGGAACGGAGGAGGAACTACCTGGTGACTTTCCGGTGTTTGAATGTTAAGGCGCAGGGTTACAAACTTATTGGAACTAGGGAAAAGTAGAGGTTAAGAAGCTGGGGAGAGATTGGACATCTCCGGAACTATGAAATCATATATGCACACTGATTATTTACTTTTCTCTTATGACACGAATGATTCATTTTGTGCTGCCTTAAAGTATGTAGAGGATAGAACACTTGACACAGATTTCTAATCTCTGCCGATTATGATTATCACAAACCTGGAAGGGTTATGATACATCCCTGATAGAGAGCTTTCCCTTGAATGACTTTCCGAGGGGCAGAAAAGGTAGGTACACTTTTCAATATGTGTCTTCCAGATACATGTCTGATCGGGTTTTGGGTAATTACCAGACGGATCGAACTCACATCTTGACCCTCAAGACACGAGTGTAAAATGAGAAAATCTGACGTTGAATAAGTTCGATGGCGCCTTATTGACCACCGCCACTGACGGAAAGCAAACAACTTTCCAAACTGCATTATCTGATGCATTGTTCAAAGAGGGATTCCGTTTAGATCCTTCAAGGATGGCATTACAAAAAGACTTTAAACTTCTGAGCTTGAGGATTTGTTTTCAACATGACGGCAGTAATCATCACTTACTATACTTGATGAAGTGATTTGTATCAACCCTCACTCCTTGGACTTTCATTACTTGCCATCTGTTCTAGGTCCTTGTCAGTCCAAAGTCCACCCAAATCGTCACTATCAGGAGATTCATCAAACTGCATCATCACGAGGAACTCGTAAATGGAATTGGCAGCGGCAATAGATGCTATATCGGCTTTGAGAAAAATAAGCCAAAAATAAGCTGTTGTACACTGTCAGAATGTTATAAGTAGACGCATATACGTCTCTAGGTCTATAACAGAAATGGTAACCCTGGGGAAGACTAGAAGATAGTCAAGTATATATTTTGGGAACTCACAGGCATCATAGGCTAAAGTGACTTCTACAATATTCACACTGCGTGTCGGGTCAATCAATATATTATACGGGTTTAGAAGTGACAAGAAAGAGAATGAGGATAAAATATACGTACAAGACATACACGAGATCGAGACTGGTCAGTTCTCTCAGAATACGTTCTTCTCTCAATATCCAATCTAAGACTTCGCATGTTCCAGCTGTTAGTGTTCAAGCTGGTGTACACTGTCAGAATGTTGTAGACGCAGATGCGTCTCTTAGTAGGTCTATAACAGAAGTGGTAGCAAGGAGGAGACTGGGGAAGAGTGGAAAATAGCGAGTAAAGTGGTAACCTTACCAGTGTCATAGACTAGAGCGACCTCTACAATATCCACACTGCCGCTGTTTGTTGGGTCAATCAATATAGGAATTAGAGGTGACAATGAGGAAAAGACAATGAAAATAAAATACATGAAGGAACATACAAGAAATTGAGGCCGGTCAGTCCTCTCAGAATATATTTCATCTCTCTCGTTGTCCAACCTCCGACTTTGGGTGTTCCAGCGGTTAGTGTTCAAGGTGGGTAGATAGGTAAACAGTCAATTAGATTGTAGACATGGGTAAAAGAAATAATAGACGTACTGGCACGGTGGCAAGTGCGAGACTCGGGTCTTCAGATTGAGTAACGAGATGGAGCAAGTATTGTTAAACAGTAGAGAAAGTAGTAAAGCCGGCATACCGACAGTGTCGATATCCAAGCTAAAGTTCCATGAAAATATATATTCAATGAACGACAGTGTACTCATGAAGGCAACCCGAGAAAGAAGAACCAACCTCAAGCCTAGTAAACAAAGTCCGTCACCGACTTGTCTTCGAATTGTTCTAATCACATTATTGACACCGTAGTCGGTGATGTCTTCTGGACTGATGACTTGGAAAACAACGGCTACGTCGTGTTGTACGAACTCGGGACTCAAATAATAATAAAGACGGCAGGTAAGAAATAAACAGAATGCAGATACAACGAATGCAGATACAACGATGCGTACCAGTGGATATCCGGAAGCTCAAGACGCAAACGTCCAGCTTCTCACAGACATCTTATCTCAGATCCCATCATGGATACTCATATTTGTGATGAGTTGTTCTTCCCAAGCGATACATAGTGAAAGAAGACTCATGGATGGATGCATTCTTGGTTCATTCGGCCTTCAGTCGCTCCAATGTCCATAGGTACATCAAAGTGAACGGTGGAGATAAGGCCATATATCTTGAAAAGCGAGCAAAGGATTGTGAAGGAGTGAATTAATGAACGGTGTTTGAATAGACTCGGAACGTTAACGAGAATCAAGAATGAAGTAATTCAAGTCTCAACGCACAATGGTTATCAATCTTCAGGAGCACCTCCATGAACGCTCTTTCCCTCGACTCTTATCGCACACGGACCAAGCGTTGTACCTGGTTGATAACTTGTCGTTTGAATGGGAGGATACCAATGTCAAACTTTGCGAAAGCATCTTCAAAACATTGATGTCAGGCGAGGAATATGGACAGAGCTAAGGATTCCAGTATAACTGCGTTCGCGTTGGGAGGCGTAATTGGATGGATAAGGTTTGTTGTGTAAGACGTCTTGACTAGCAGGTTGTGTATACAAGCGGAGGACGTAGTAACTAGAGCAGAAGATAGACCAACTAGGCCGTGAAGAGACGCAGTCGTCGACAAAACAGTCAGTTAATTGACTTAAGGATCAAAGATATGGGCATAACTCACTTTAAAGTAAGGAGATAAGTAGAAGAGGAGAATAACAGCGTACATCAGGAAAAAGACTATTTGGCCAGAGTGGCCATGGCTGGCCAGGGATTTGGTGTAAAATTGAAGGGACACCATGGCTGAATTTGAGTGCCATGGCCTTCAAAAGGCTTCAATTGCTGGTCTTTGGCTGCCCCAGGACTGCCCCAGAATGTCCTGGGCAGCCCTGGGGTAGTCCTGGGGCAGCCAAAGACCAGCAATTGAAGCCTTTTGAAGGCCATGGCACTCAAATTCAGCCATGGTGTCCCTTCAATTTTACACCAAATCCCTGGCCAGCCATGGCCACTCTGGCCAAATAGTCTTTTTCCTGATGGACCTCTCTGTCTTTGGGACCAGATAAGCTCTTGAACCTGATACACTCTTGCTTATCCCAAGTCACAGGGTAGCAGTGCATATCTGCAAAAAAGCTGACGGTGGTTGTGATCAATCATTTCCGAAGTCTTTCTCACCTTCCTGCAACATAACCAGCGGTTTGAGATGTTCAAAACAAAATGTAGACGAGTCACCCCTCCGGGACTTTGGTAGGTTACTGAGGAAGAGGTGAACATAGACGAGTAAACGGGTTCGTCACGGTGGTAGTCTTAACCTACCCTGAACCAGTCATGTACACGTAATAGCATGGACACGGTGACGCGGTGACATTTTGACTCTTTCTTCGATACAACTCCTACATTGAACGCAACTAGCACATTGATAGTGCTGTGTTATAATGCTTTCAGCCGATGTTAGGAACTGTGACAATGATTAGGCCCTTTGGACCAGGTAACTAACGCTGTTATTAACATGTTATTGAGTTATGTAAGCAGCGCGGAGCGCTGCAAAAATCTGGCGTTATTAACATGTTAAAAACACCGAAAATCGATGTTATTGACATGTTGTCAACAGTAGCTACACATAATCCCATCTCCCCAGCTCCGACTGTGACCTCCCAACAATTTGACCACTTTCACAGCAGCCCCAGGTCCAGCTCGGTCCACCTTTGTCACAAATCAGTCAGTAAAGGGTCCGAGAGCTTGATATTATTCCTCCAATGCAGCTACATGCAACGATTTTGGGTCAATATGCCAAGGATCATCACAGGTATATAACAAGGCATTCGGACCCCTGGTATGTTATTAACGTTATATACCAGTTAATAACCTGTTAAATACTAGTTGTGTTATTAACACTGGGCTTGGTAACACAGCACTATAGCACAAGGTGTACGTCGGGTACCACTCTTCACATCCACTATGTCGTCACACATGTCTAATGACTCCATATGTTCGTCATCTTACCTTGTTGCCTGCTCCTACAAACGTTCCCTTCCCTTTACACTCACATCAACACTACCTTTGTGGAATGACACGACACACTGATGCGTATACTATCGGTACATTCAGCTGATAGTGGGCTTTATTGAGTCCGGGATTGACAACTCTGCGACACGAAGAAAGGTCTCCAGTGAGGTGCGCATATATCACTACACTCGAAATTCCTTCATTCATACTTCTTCGAACCCCCAGTCATCCCTTCCTATCTCCCGTCACTCCACTCCTCGCTCTACCTCCCTAACAATGTTCTGTTCCAAATTGCATACCTCGAAAATCACATCTTGTTTTACCCCAATTACCAACGTAGTATCCTACTTTCCATACCACTCATACACCTACGTCAACCCTTTCTCTATTCCTCCCTCTTCTCCCTTCCAGAAAAATTTTCTCCATTGCCTCTAGGCCCTACGACTAATTGCTCCGTCTACCTCAAAGATGCACGTAGCCTACGTGTACCACTCTTCATCCTTATCCATACTTCCGTCGTCTTACCTTGCTGCTTTCGCCTACAAACGTTCCCTTCCCTCTGTGGAACGACACACTGACACGTATACTATCGATGCATCCGACTGAGAATTGGACATTATTGGCTCTGGGAGTACCAGCTCCGCGATACGAAGAAAGACCTCCAGTGAGTCCACCTATACCCCTACACCCTTAATTCCTTTATTCGTACTTCTCCAAACCCTCGATCATCCCTTCCCATCTTTCATTACTCCACTCCTTGCTTTCCATCCCTAAAAAGGTTATGATGCAAATTGCATACCTTGGGAATCAGGTCTACGACATATCCTTCCATACCGCTTATACACCCATATCAACCCGTTTGTCTAGTCTTTCCTCTTCTTTCCTTTCCGAAAAATTTCTAACATTGTTCTCCCTAACGCCGCCTGCCCCGAGCCCTCTTGAATTATTTCTCCTCTCTTTCAAGCACCACATTTTTTTCCGCAACATAAACTTCAAAAGCGCGTCCTACCCGGTTCATGTCGTTTCTATCCACATCTTCACAAACTTCCTGTTTCTTTGAGACCACACTGTCGACTTGTTCAGATATGTCTCATACTAGAAGCATTTAACGATCCCACGCGATTCAATCAATCCGGTTTTCATAAATGGTAGAAAGAGCGTGGTAGGTTTGCCCTCAGATTTAGTCATGGAGGATGGATCTCGATGAGCATTTTCGGTGTGTGATGGGGTCTAAACAGGGATGTTTTCAAGTCGAGAGAGTGAATCATGATTCATCAGAGGTGGTATGAGAGCATATAAAAGCTGGTTCTTAATCAGATGGTATGCGCTCAGATGCAGATCAGTGTTCGTATAGGCATAATGTCAACACCCACCGAGCTTTTGCAATTGCATTTCGAAAGGGATATATTTTAAATAAATGTGAGTGTTTTGCCTCTGACATGTAAGGAACGGGAATGTTTACCAGAGTCTCGATAGTCGCCACAGAAAGAAAGAGGAAGACCAAGAGCTTAGCTTCCGTCGATCTCGGCCAACCCTACTGGTAGGTAGGTAGGTAGATTACACGGCTCCGCAACGTGCGGGGAACCTAAGGTTCAGCCGGCAACACCTGCCCAGTGGAGGCTGGTGTGATCGATGTCAAATTAGTCTATTTATAGGATGCCTTAAAGTAAAGATGAGGCTCAGGCAGCTAACGAGCCCTAGTCTGTTCATTGGCCTAGAGTTCCTTCAGTAATTCCTTCAGAAAATCGTATACTTACGTATGACTCTGTCTTCCTTCAAGACGATCTTTCGATCCACTCAAGACGAAAACGCTCTCGTGTCTTGTTTTGTACAACACGATCTGTGGCTCTTCGAATCAAAGAATTGTCGAACTCAACTGCATCCCCTCGTCCAGTCCCAATTTCAAGTTTCACCGTTACATAAATGAATTTCGATGCTCTCCACGTGCTTTGAGCTTGGCGACGCTCAGTTTCAGGTTGAATCGAACGTTGAACTTGATTTGAAACACCTCTACTCAGCACCTACACTTTTGCACCACGAGGTTCCTTGGAGATAGAACAATGAAAGCAGATACGCGTCAATCTCAAACCTCAGTGAACAACGTGATGTTCATTGCGTGTTTGCGTACAAGAGATATTACTGGCCAAAAAATTCTGTATAGCTCTCACAGTTTTAACTTCAGCGGCAAAAAGCACCGGTTCAAGCGAAAAAAGAACAACGATAGGAAGGAGGAGGTTTAGATTTTGCTACCTGTGTCATAGGCTGGAGTCCATAAGTGGTGTTCGTTGAATGAATAGATATAGGAGTTAGAAGTAATAAGAGTCCACGAAAACCTGAAAGAGGAATAATTAAAAGTATCTGATCAGCACGACAGTGCTGAAGGTAAACTAAAAGCACCAACCACAAGTCTCTTCGGATGGCTTTAATAACATACTAATGCTAGCCGTTGATGCCTTCTTACTGATGACTTTGGAAACCGACGGCTTCGTTATATTGTACAAAGTTTGGACCTGATAAACAATGGCGACGACAAGTAGAAATAAACAAAATCAGAGGACACAGAAATAATGGTGAACATTAGGGAACCGATGTCTGGAGACACCACAGATGAAAATTGTTCAGATACTCACAGACATCTCATTCCGAATACTGTCGTGGATTACTCGTGGTCGTGATAAGTTATTCTTCCCAAGTGACAGTGAACCAAAACCCATGAGAAGGTAATACATGCCTATTCAGCCTTCGGTTGTCCATAACCATGGCTATATGCGCATCAAAGTGTTTGATAGACGGTGAAGCGAGAACGGAATGGATGAATGGTGTTCGTATAGGGCGCTATCATTGTTAACAAGAAAAAATTGTTTCGAGCTTCAGCACACTGTGCCGAGTCTCCACTGAGAGTGACAACTTCGGGATGTTCCTTGTCGTCCTGAGCCATGCGCAAAGTTTGATTGTACATGTTATACACTGTGGGCTCGCCTCTAAGCACCTATCTGTCAAGTAGTGCATCATAAAGTGCTTTGAATTTAGTCCAGTGTTTTTTGCATTATCCATCAGAATGGTAGGTGCCTGCAATTGAAATCAGACTGTAAGAGAACCTCACCTGGTAAGGATTTGAGTCACCTACCCATTTGTCTACACTATCCCCCAAGCCGAAACATACCAGGACCAGCTCAACTTCCGTTAATCTTACCACTACGGGCGTCTAGATACTAGCTCATTGTAGGGTCAGATGAGAAACCAAGGACTTGAATAGTGATGCCACCGAATGTTGTAGAAGCATACCCAAGATGTTGAAGGTAAAGAGGATGGAAAACAATACTGAGAGCGATATTTGGAAGCTTTTAGAAACTGGCAGTGCGAAGGACGGAAAGACTGTAGTATACTGGAAATAAACGTGCTTGTGAACAGTAAGGTCGGGAAATGGCCATTGAAAGTTCCAAGATGTAGGCATACTTCGACCTCGTAAAAGAGAAGTGTAAGTTTGTAATAGGAATGACGGCGGATGTTTGACAATGACAACTTGGAGGAGTCCAGTTTTGAAGCTTGATGAGGACGCGTCAAAGTATCTTTGAGAAGCCTGCTCATGGTAAGGGTAATACACGGGTAAGTTGAATAACATTTTCCCCCTCCCCATCGTCTTGGGCGTAAGGTCAAAGGGGAGGAAAGACTCCGAAAGAGCACAATTATAAGCAGGTGACGTCACAATAGGCTGCCCTACTAGAAGTTAGTTGCGTGTGTGTCAACGTCTTCGATCAGCGCTTCCGCTTCAAAGCTGCAATTTGCTCGACGAATCAGCGAAGAACATCAAGAAAGTGACGGGCAACACCGCTGATTCCTCCAAGACTCCTTCTATGACAGCGACACAGCGACAGCAATAAGATGCATCGTACCATTATCATCGGAACATTTTGGTTCAGTCGAATGAGCCGAATGAGCATCGAGTCACCTGGGATTGACAGCTCTACGAATTTGCTAACATGCAAACCCTTCTCACCTCCCATCCTGCCAACCCGACTTACCCCTCCGTTCCTTGCTCTCCCTTCTAAATCCTAATCTAAACCGGATAATTTTACAAAACCACCTTGTCTTCATCCCCTTCCACCGATATATCATACTTATGCATCTGCCCAAACTGTCTCCTTCCTTGTCCTCCTGAAACACTCCTCGTTGGTTTCATTCAAGACTTACGTTGCCGTTCCTGGCTACATAAACTACCCAAAGCGTAATCAACTTGGTTCTCGTCGCTTTTATTCATACCTTGTGAGCGCTGCTGACATCCCTCGAGACACAAGCATCAGTTTAATCGGATACTTCTGATCAAAGTATCTAGTGATCGCGAAGGTCTTAGGTAACCTGTTCTTTGTAGCAGGATTGTGAGTGGGGAAGGCTGCAGCAAGTGGTTTCTACCGTTGGGTTTGGCCATAGCTTCTGCCATGTCGGGATACTTCTAAATATGGGAGAACATCGAGTGTGCATAAAAGCGCATCAGAGTCGGTTGATCAGATGTAGTAGGCTCCGGTTGTATGTAAGTGCACAAAATAGTGTAAATCAACATACCGAGTCTTTCAAGTGTTTCGGGATCAGGCTACTATTTTGGAAGCGATGTTGGAATGAGAAAAGTGAGGGTTTTTTTCTTCTGTGATCTTGTATGGAAAGGAGTAATTACTGGAACTTGATACATAGTTGCAGTAAAATGAAGCGGAAAAGGAAGAGCTTATACCTCAAACATCCTATTACTGTGATCGATGTCGACTTGGTCCGGTAATCAGGTACGGGCGGCTAACGGCGAGCGCTAGTCACTTTCTTCGAGTTCTTCTTTTGACAAAATTGTAGGGATGTATTACTAGTTTGGGTTTCCACGCTACTGCTTGTTGTCTGTGCGACACTATTATAGACTCAGATAATCTTGGTGTCTCTATTCACTTCCCGAAACGCTTTTCAGAGGATACATGAGCTAGATAAATAGACAATATCACCGAGCACAACCAAAATCAATTAAGCACGGTGACCCAAGGTCATTCAATTAATCCCACGGTCTCAAGTGACTTGTCTAAGATCAGAACTCGAAAGCTTATATGTTTCATGTTTACGGCCTATCCGAGTAGTTTT
>ML179657.1:0-29785 GCA_004369135.1 Dendrothele bispora CBS 962.96
TCTGGTGATGAAGTAAGAGTCTTGTAGCAAAATTGTATTGAATCTGAACTCATAGCCTGATCCCACCATTTTATCTTGTATTGAGTTCAGATAAGTTGCCATAATTCTATGTGATGTATTATTGGAAGGTTCCTCATCACTGGCATCTGGAACTGATGTGTAAATATCAGGACATCTGAAAATATGCAGTCATCACTGAGTACAGTCAGACTGGGGAAGAATGGAAATGGAATGCTGGGATCTGAATTATCTGAACTATACATACTGAAGCTAATCTAGATCCGAAAATTGACCCAGATACGAAAAATCTTACAATTCAATGACATTTTTTTTTTGTTACAGGCTACTTACTATTATTTTAGGGTACTAAACTGTTGCATGTCTATATTCTACATGCTAGCTAGTCTCCATAAAAAAAAGACCGCTGTTGAATATATTATTCAATATAAGCTTCCAAAGGCAGATTTTTCACATCTGGGTCAATTTTTGGATCTAGGTTAGCTTCAGTATCTTCAACATATTGGAAAAATAGAATTACCAGGATCAGAAGCTTGATTGTTATTATTCTGAGATACAGATGTACTAGTAGCTCTGAATCTCAGTGAGATAAATATAAATAATTAAGAAAAAAGAAATGTAATATACTGGGATTTAGCAACTATGTTTAATTGTTAACCTTGAGTATATTTCATGCTAAAAACCCAATAACTCACCATTGAAGACAGGACAGAGGTTTGTAGAGCTTCTCATGAGATTGGAGAACACTGATCTCAGCTTGAGTTGAGAAGTATAAGTAATGTTAATACATACTTGTTGGAATTCTCTGGGGTTTAGACTCCAGAGGTACCAGCTCATTTGTGACCTGAATTTTGATCTGTCTTACCTGCAGCATGACCAGATTTATTTAAGACACCAGTGGTCTACCTCTATTACTTGACATTTTGCAAAAAATTTCACAAAAGGACTACCATGGCCACGTGAACAGAGAGATGAGGAAGTTCCAAGAATCTTTTTTCGAGTCTTCGTATATGACTCTATTGTAAATCATCATTATTTTGAAAATACCCAAAAAATGTCTAACTGATTTTCCTGGTATTTTTTTAGCTTGTGTAAAAGACGTCAGGTAATGATCGGGAAACATAAGGAAATGGAAAACCCGATGACACAGAGGGTGTTGCTTTTTTTGTTGGATTGGTATCACAAGTCCCTCTAGATTCCGCTACTTGAAACTTCATATTTAGGGTATGTATCACATATTTGATTTATATATGTAGAAATTTCACTCTGTATCTTAGCACCATGCTTGTTGACCATCACTTATCATTTGGTATTCTTTCTTGAATAAGTACATGTATTCTGAGAAAATTGGAGAGCATCAATTTTGAGGGGAAGACGTTGAAAAGCGCGGTTTTTCAATTCCCTGTCGTTTACACTAAGTACTGGTTTGGAATTGATCGCAGCAGTTGCAGCATGTGACCAACGCCCAAATTGGTTATCAGAATTACATGTCAGAACCAAAAACGGCTCTGACAGTCATCGAAAATTATCACATCATGCCCCCAAATTGGGTTCTGAGTGTAATCATGATTTGTTGTGTTTCCTAATTGAGAGCCAAATCGGGTTCTGGAGTTTCCCCAATTTAAAGCCGATCTAAAGCTGTATTATTCAATGGAAGTCTTTACATGGGGCCGGGGCTCCACCGGTGCAAGGGATGTTGCACTCTGATAAATTGATGCTGTGGGAGAGTGGACAGCCCTATGACTGTTATCACTCGCATTATACATATAAACCCATGCTTACGCTGTTAGAGACCACCGACAGTAAAATGACCACCTCTGAAAGTGAAAATTACTCTTTTTTCATTCAATTGAACCTCCCATTGATGGTATGAACCTCTTCATGTCTTGGATAGATCAGAACAGAAACTCACCCTTTTATTATAGTTTTGTACACTATTATATGGTCCTGAGCCTTGTGACAAAATCAAACATAATTAGATTACTGACGTTTGACTCTTAATTTTACAGGTGCCTACCTGGTCTTATTTGTGACTTGCACATACATTATTACACATCGGAAGGGTTGTGTCAAGAAAATGCAACTCATTGCTATAGTGGCATTGTTTGTGTCTGCCACCTTGGGCTTCATTTTTAGTTGCATCTATACCTTTTTACATATCAAAGAGGATGTCATTGGTGACATACTACTGACCTTTCCAAGAAGGTATCCACTATGGGCCACCTCAAGGTATGTATCATTTCATAAAAGAACATTTCACCGGTACTTATATCTTCGCCAGAATAACTGTCTTTGGACTCTATGTTTCGGCGAAGTAAGTCTTTACTTATAAATGTTCTCGAGTATCTGTGGGCTAATGTCGGAACCTAGCATTACTGCAGATGTTGTTTTGGTAAGGCTTGACAGAGATAGCTTGATATGAACTACTAACTTTTAGACAACAGATTCATAGATGCTACAAGATTTGGGGAGCTAAAAAAAAAATAATTGTGTTTCCCATATTCATATTAATCATTAACAATGGTCAGTTCTCCAACTATTCTAATGTAATGGCTGCTGAGATCGGTCATTAAGGTCTTGCATTAGTGGAGTTCATTGCTATGGTGGTTGAAGTAGTAAAAATAGCCAATAATATAGAGATAAAAGAAACATTGGCAATGGGAAGACTACTGGATCTTGGAGATTCCATATTAAAGTCTTTCTTGGCAATAAACTTTTTCACAAATTTACTCATTCCTTTGATGATCGGTAAAATGGAAAAAATTCTCCTCTGCCCTTATCCTTTATTGACCGACCTCCGCTTTTCAGCTGGGCGCATCTGGTGGATTGGACACCAAGTCTCCAAATTTCTTCCCAAAAACAAATTCCACCCGACAAGATATGCCATGGCAGTTTGGTATGCTTCCTTACCTCGAGTTTGCATTGCATAGTTAACATTCACTGATGGGCAGCCTTGAGTCTGGAATCATGTACCCATTGGCTCTTATTCCTGCTCTAGTTTTGGCCTTCAAGCAAACATTCAAACTTGATACATCTTTCATGGATGCCTTAAGTTTAATTCCAATCCTGATTCAAGTTGTGGTGAAGGGAACTTTCCTATGCTTTTCATTTGTTCCTGATGCTAATTAGTGAGAATGCAGGGAATAGCACCAACATTCATCATTGTGCGTATTGCCCTTGGCATAAGCATTGAAAACGTGCATGACACCATCCATATGAATGAGAGAAATAGGCAAAACACTCAGGTGCTTTCAATGTGGGAAGCCAACTGCAATATTGATGAATGCAGCCAAAGTGAGCAATCTACTGCATAAACTTCATTCATGGTGATACATGAGGAGAGGATCAAGTTTCCATACATATACTTTGCATGTTCATTTCCAAAATAAGCTTGTTATCATGACCTGCTGTTGAATCTTATGTATATATGTTTTATTCACTCTTTTGTTTTATCATTACTTTTGATCCTCAAATTTTATTCATATTGCTTAGTTCTTTGACAAGCACTTACAAGTGGACCTACGAAAACACTTGCAAGTATTTTGCTCACAGGTCCAAGTACTCATTTCTCACAGGTCATGCACAGGTATGCATTTTACAAAACTCCATAAATTGAATGTCATTTTTTACAACATAAAAGTCTTGTAAAAATCATGGTAAATGATGTATAGTACACAGAATCTAAATATGGTTGCTGAAACTTCATTGTAAAATGGCATGATTTCCTTGTAAGAGGTGTAACTTCAACTATGTACACAGTTGATTTTTTGGCAGTTCCCTGGGGGGACCTTTGTTGTGTAACTGACTAACTGGGCATAAATATATAAGTGCTGGATGGTTGTGATATGAGAGTCCTGATGGGAAGAATAAATGGGGCAATCCAAAAGAGTTGGTAGAATGTATGTTGTTAGAACATGTGTCAAAATACCTAGTCTGACTAAAATAGTAAAATCTAACATATGCACAACCTGTCCTACAGCATCATTTAACAGACGGCTGCCAAGAACTTTAGCTCTTGGTATGATATTTACTGCTTCCTTCCTCAACATCCCTAACAACTTCAACATTTCTGGGTCTTCAAACAAAGTTTCTAGAGCTTTTGACGATACCTGGGCCCAGAGAGCTTGAGCCTGTATTGCCCTGGTCTCTGCATCACTAAATGGCATCTCCAACGCGTTATAGACCTTCAGCTGTGTTTGTTTAGGGTTCTTCGAGGCTGTTTCGGCAATAAGATAATGGGCCTCTCGTACTTGCCATGCAAAGCGATGGCCCACATTGCCTTGAGATGAATTTAAATTCACTAGAGTAGAAACTACAGGATTATACAGAATATCGTGATCATGATATATTATTGAAATTGCCTGAATCCTGATAAGATTGCATTGGGGGAAAGCACTTGGTATCTACAACTTGCCTATTTTAATCTCGGAATCAGTGGAATTTCTTGCATCCGTAGGAGGGGTAGTTATAGTACACTTACAAACTGAATATGTAAATTATCCAAAACTTTTCCCTATCTTACTGAAAATTTCCAGATGAGATTGCAGTTTCAAGGAAGCATTTGGTATGTCTTCATTCGGGGGTCGGGACTGCTTCAAGAAATTACAGACAATATCAATAACTGCTACAAAAAAAATAAAGGATATCGTGTTTGCCCAACAGTAGGGATTCATAGTTATAGAAATTATTTACGAATCATTGGAAATCTTGGACTCGGATTATCAAAATGACCACGAAATTATAGTGAGTTATTATCTGGCAGACATGACGCTGGCATTGCAATGCATTCCAAATAATGAAAATTTGAATCCTGGTTCGAGAGCTTCGAGAGACGGCATCCCATGGTACAAAATACTAATTATTGGAAGTCTTGGACTCGGATTATCAAGATTCTCACTAAATTAGCGAGTTATTATCTGTCACACATGAGGCTGCCGGTGCTGGCAGTTTCATACACTATGTAATAGCAGGTCACTTGAGCGAATGAATAACGAAAAGCGGATGGCTACTGTAGTTACATTACAGCTGAACTCTTTGTTGTAACTTGTGGGTGATACCAGTCCTTTAATTCAAGTATGCCATCATGTCAGGCAAGCCTTCCCCTCTTAACAGCTGCAGCCACAGTCATCGCACTTCTGAGGAGTTGTCGGGTCGTCCTGGCCACAGCTAGTAAGGTGTCAGCATAGATTGCTTCATTCGGTCCTCAAAAATACACTCACGGCATGTTTGCATTGCAGTCGCTGTCTTTGGAACAAGTGAACCATTCCCCGCAGCCGGTGCAAGTACCTTTATTGCTGGCAGTCCAGCACTATATCAGTTATACATTAGCATCCATACACTAGATTGAACACAGGACAAGACAGGACAACCATGATGAAAGACTTACCCATGAGCCATCCCCTTTGTTTCCGCAGGTCTTCCAGCAGAAGCCATTAGTGCAACCAACAGGCTTTCCAAACCAGCAGTCACGCTTGACTAGGGAGCTGTTACCATCAGATGGACTCACTCCAACAGCAAAGAGGCCTGGGGCGTTGAGGAGGGCAATGAGAAATGCAGAGGTGAACTTCATCTTGGTTGAGCAGTGGTTGATACAAGTGAGGCATCTCCAGTGAAAAGTTCAGGTCTTTATATGTTTGACAATACCACCCATCAAGATCCGTATCTGTAGACCGCATCACAGCTAGTTGTGCAGTTTCACATAAGGAAAGTAGTCCGATCAAGAAAATAGCGGCCATACATACCATCACAATTCCATAATGTATACCCCAAGGTCCTCCGTTATGCCTGTCTCCATTACCTCATAAAAATCCAGTGTTGCCGCAGTCTGGGCATGTCCGGGTCCGACCAAAAATTTCTGGCACTCGACCCAGACATCGAGGGTCAGTCCACCTGCTTGACCCTTGACCCCGGACCTGTTAGGCCTAGTCCAAGAGGGTAGATACAGGGCCCGGCCAGGGCTGGTCTCGGACTTTTTTCAGGAGTAGCAAAAAAAAAAGTGATTTAAGGCAGATAAAGATATTTCAGGACTAGCAAGTCATCAGTTTTTCGAGTTATATCACTCTATTTAATCTACAACCTTGAGTTTTCCTGTGCTACTATCAACAGCACATTAATCCTATTCAAAACTAAAACAGGCTAGGTTGTGTGGTATTGTATCTTGATCGGTTGATCATTTCAAGAAGTTTCCTCATTGGTGTCAGAAGTGGCTTCTTTGAGTTTGACAGATTGAGCGTAAACTCAGATATCCTCCAATACAAGCTTTTGGTCCAGAATATCCAATGCACCCATTGTGAGGGAATGAGGAGACAAGTGGGGACTCGTCCATTGTCACTCTCATCTTGACTCTTTGACCTGTTTTCGGGATCAAAATTAATCTAGTATCGTCCTTGTACTAGAAGCTATTCAGAGGTTAAAAAGAAGCTGCCCTTTCCTAGGCAAGATATGCGTGGCTTAGTGAGTAAATTAAAATTACGAGATAAATGTCTGGCTGTCCTTCAGATTGAACTGCTGAAAGTTTGGGGCCGGACCCAGTCGAACCTAGTCTGACCAGATGCTCAAATCCTCTTCATTGTCTGACCCCAGACCCGAATATGTAGGTCCGGGTTCGGTCTTACACGCACTGGCTCCTTTGGAGTCGGAATTCGAGTTTGTGGTGTTATAAGACAAGGGGCGCTGTTCGACAAGAGAAGTTGTCGAGCCAGAGTGCAAGCCTCATAATATTACTTGTCGACAGCGTTGTCTCCAGCTCCACTTGAACGTGACCAGAATCATCAATTAAGAGGTGCTGAAACTAAAAAAAAAAATAGTCTGAGAGCGATAATGATCTATATCACCTCCGAATCTATCGTCCACTTGGCTACATTACGAGAATATACTTCTCTTATGGCGCCACCTTCTTTGAGTTCCGAGCCCCAAGGCTTTCACTAATAACTACAGAAAAAATTCTTGGTCGCTTGAAGGAAGAAACCTAGAATATTTTAATTGTGATTCAATTGGCGGCCTCCTGCCCCCGCCGCCACTGCCGGGCATGAAGGTAATGATGATCCGGGACTCACCCTGTTACGCTACACTTGTTACCAATGGTAGTGATATAGCGACTTGATCATTTTCTGGGCTCCACTTGAACATCAGCAGCATACAGACTTAGACCAGAGTTCAACCTAGTAATGTTATACACCAGGAAAATACCAGGGATATCACTACAATTGATATCGGATGCTACAAGATGCTCTAGACCACTTCATAGCATTATAGAGGGGAAATAGGAGCATTTTTCTTAACACGCTATTTGACATATTGGGTCAAAAGTAGCATCCGATAGCCGAAAAAATTTTCATGATGTAGTCCGATGATACGTAGAACAATTATCAGTCAAGGGTCAAGGATGCTGCAAAATGGAGAAAGGAAACAAAAAAGGGTCGACAAGTGACAGGCAGAGTCTTCTGTATGAGATCTAGATATAGTCAGCTTGAAAGAATCATTGCGCATAATAACAACAGTGAAGCTTAAGGCCAGTGCCAAGAGGAGTTGGTTCATCAGCGGTCCTGCACTTAGATAATTCAGCTGGGTCAATCCTTTCTGATTGCAAAGGTCTTATTTTTCTCAAGTTAATGATTCTCATGATAAATTACAACCTCAAGGTCCTGGACCTAAATAGAAGTGGGCGAGATGCGTGATTTACACTTCCTTTCAAAGTCAGACATCTTTAAGACATGTACTTGCAGCATTTTCCTCAAGCTCATGCTGATCTACAGCATCTTCTTCATCGTTTTATATTCAACCTAATTCATATTTTTTTGCCAAGTTTTCTTTACATCATCTGAAGGACATTATTTAGATAACATTTAGGCCGGGCTTGAGCTCCTCCCCGAAACATATACCGTCAGATGGAGCGCGGACACATGTACACGTATCTATTTATCATGATGAGTTCCAGTTAGTACTAAAGCCTTACTGACCGGTCTTGTCTTAGCCCCAGAAAACAATAACAGAAAATAAACGCTCCATCGCCACCTCAGTTTTATTTGGATTCTGACACTAAGACGAGAATATTCCTGCGAACGGTCTCGATCTGCGTACTATCGTCAATAAGTCCGAATTCGACTTGGTCAACCGAAATAAAGACCGTCTTTTTGTTTTCTCCGAGTCATCTGGTGACAGCGGTGGCTGAGTGGCCCATGTGGCCCATTGGGGAATCGAGGGTTCCTTCGGGTAGACACGCTTTAAAAAATGGGACAAGGATCTTCGTTTATCTTGTCGCCCCGAATTGGAGAGAGATTGGAGTGTAGAAAAAACAAAACATTGTAGTGTAGCTACAGAATAGTTGATGCAGGCTGAAAGAAATCCGAAGTACCAGATCTGGTACGATCATTTCAATCACGAAGAGACCAACTCTTTGGTATTCATGCATTGGAAGGCTGTTGCAAATGACAAGTATCAGGATGTAATTTGCAATGGAGATTGAGGGAATTATTTACAAACGGGCAATCCAGTCAAGAACGTAAATGCAAAATATGTTTTTGCCATTTACCGAGTCCTGACCCAGCAATGTGCTTGAAACTACTGATTCAGCATGGCACGGGAAGTACTGACTTAACATTTATAAAACTCCTGACCCAGCATGGACCAGGTGGGGACTCAGCATTTTACAACACCGTATGTAGCATTACAGTACAGCCAATCCAGCATTTTTTGTCAGACCTAGCAACTGGTCATTTAGCATTTGCCAGTTTGTAGCAACTACTGGTTTAGCATTTCGCGGCAACTACTGATTTAACATTTTGCGACAACTACTGATTTAGCATTTTGCGACAAGTACTGATTTGAAATTTTGCGGCAACTACTGATTTAGCATCCTGCAGCAACTACTGATTTAGCATTTTGCGACAACTACTGATTTGACATTTTGCGGCAACTACTGATTCAGCATTCTGCAGCAACTACTGATTTAGCATTTGCTCAGTCTGTGGCAACCGCTGATTTAGCATTTTGCGGCAACTGTTGATTCAACATTTTGCAGCAACTGCTGATTTAGCATTTGCCAGTTTGTGATGTTTGTTGGTTTAGCATTTTGTGGCAACCGTTGATTTAGCACTTTGTGGTGTGGCGACCAGTTGCCACAAACTTGAAGGCAGCCCTTCTGTGGCAAGTACAGAACCATTGCGAATGAACATTAAGAAAATGGGCCATCACTTTCGCGTGGCATGTACGAGGCCCGTATCACATGCCAACAGATAACATAACTGATATACCAAATGTATTTGTGTAACGGAAAATAGGCGCCTGCCAGCGACGCAGGTTTAGTAAGGACGAGTCCCTTAAGGGGCCTCGTAATGATCATGAAATATTCAGCATATACATTTGACAACATGTAGGCTAGGGGAACACCTCGTGTAGCAAATTCCTTTTGATGGAGTAAGACAAAAAATGAAATCAGTTCATCACTAATCCATCCCTTTGGAAATCTCTGAATATCCTCTCTTCTAAGTTGAATGCCACCAATTTTGAGTACTTTTCCCTCCTGGAGTTTTGCCGCAAATGATTTATACTGCAAGAAATAAGTGAATATCTGCATATCATCAATTCCAGATACTTACTTCATGATCCAACAATTTTTGGGCAGTTGTTAAATTGTACTCAATGCCTGTGATTTGTTGTAGCTCTTAAATAGGTTTTCGGGTAATATTCTGTAAGATCAATATTTACTTGCTGAGTGCAACAATCAGCAGAAATTCTGGGGTTACCTGCTTTTCTTCTTTGTTCTTTGAACCCAGGGTGAATTAGTAGTTGAATCATATAAAATTGCAAGTGTTATTAACCTCTTGGGCAAATAATGGAATGTTCACAGAAACACTCTGATAGCTGAATGAACACAAGGTAAAATAATATATTACAGAACATACCTGTCCTTTTTTCTGCTGTGGATATTAGAAGTGTGAGCAGTTACAATGTTAGTGAGTAAGATCTTGAACCTGAGACTTGGAATTGGCAACTGTACAAATATCGGCATTTAAATTTATCTCAAGTTCATCAACATATGTTGAACTGACCTTGGGAGTTAGCTGCTCTGTTGCTACTATATAAGGCAGCCATAGTGGTCGAATAATCCACTGACAAAGGCAACTGTGAATGGATTGAAGAATCGTAACAATCAGAATGGACATACAGGATTACTTGCTAAGGCAGGAAACTCTTGTTCAACCTTCATTGCTTGGAGAAAACTCTTGATCTTGCTGGTGTCAAGACCCTGCTCAGAGAATCTCCAAGACATGAAGATATCTCCAACCAAATTTCAGAGTACCATAGGTGTTATAGCCTTTAAATGCTTTGCTATGTGAATAGTAAAAGCATCAAAGATAACAAGGGTAGCAAATGCTACAACCAAGAAGCCACATGATGTAACATCCCTCTGGACTCCTAATTGGCAATATTTAACCTCAATTTTATTCTCCCAAATTTCTACTACCTGTTGTAAATGAGAAAAATACACATGGTGTAACAGGGCATTAAATACCTGCTTATAGTTTTTTTGCCTGCCGAAGTGGCAAGCAACAGCTAACATTGCCATTTCTGACTCCCCATCAAATATCTCCATATAGTTACCATCAGAAAGAGAGTCCATTAGCTCAATCTTCATCTGAGGCAGAGAGATCTTGAAGAGTACCGTACTCTTCAAGATCTCTCTCTGTATCGGTAGTTGCCATGTTTCCATCGAAGTGCTGAATCAGTACTTGCCATGACTTTGTACAATGCTGGATCAGTGCTTTACTTTTTTTTTTCAAAAATGCTGGATCCGTGCTTGACTATTTTTTTCGAAAATGCTGGATCAGTGCTCGACTTGTTTTTCGAAAATGCTGGATCAGTGCTTGACCATTCTTCAAAAATGCTGTGTCAGTAGTTGGCAAATGCTCAATCGACACTTGACAAATGCTGCATCAGGGCACAGAAAAATGCTAAATCTGCAGTTGCCTGCCTGTTATCTTAGTGCTTGCCGAAATGTTAGATCCGCAATGCTGAATCCGTACTTGCCAAATGGCAAATACATATCCTGCAACGTAAATTCCGTTCCAGTCGTACGTCGTCAGATCCACCTTGAAACCAAGCAGTGAACCAATACATGGCATTAAGTTTTCTTCTCAACTACCGACCGGTCTGCCATCTTCATATTCTACGTACTATTGGAGCAAATGGAAAGGTCCAGAACTCTGTTTCAGATCTTAGTATTGAAAATGATTCTTCGAGCTGACAGCCTCTGGACATTTCTGGCCGGTAGTTTCAGAAATGTATGGCTGCTACGGATTGGACTACTTTATTTATGTAAAACTGCACAACTAGCTGTGATGGAGTCTACGGATACGGATCTTGATGGGTGGTATTGTCAAACATATAAAGACCTGAACTTTTCACTGGAGATGCCTCACTTGTATCAACCACTGCTCAACCAAGATGAAGTTCACCTCTGCATTTCTCATTGCCCTCCTCAACGCCCCAGGCCTCTTTGCTGTTGGAGTGAGTCCATCTGATGGTAACAGCTCCCTAGCCAAGCGTGACTGCTGGTTTGGAAAGCCTGTTGGTTGCACTAATGGCTTCTGCTGGAAGACCTGCGGAAACAAAGGGGATGGCTCATGGGTAAGTCTTTCATCATGGTTGTCCTGTCTTGTCCTGTGTTCAATCTAGTGTATGGATGCTAATGTATAACTGATATAGTGCTGGACTGCCAGCAATAAAGGTACTTGCACCGGCTGCGGGGAATGGTTCACTTGTTCCAAAGACAGCGACTGCAATGCAAACATGCCGTGAGTGTATTTTTGAGGACCGAATGAAGCAATCTATGCTGACACCTTACTAGCTGTGGCCAGGATGACCCGACAACTCCTCAGAAGTGTGATGACTGTGGCTGCAGCTGTTAAGAGGGGAAGGTTTGCCAGACATGATGGCATACTTGAATTAAAGGACTGGTATCACCCACAAGTTACAAAAAAAGAGTTCACTTATAATGTAACCACAGTAGCCATCCGCTTTCTAAATTCTGTTACTCATTCGCTCAAGTGACCTGTCATTATATAGTGTATGAGAACGCCAGCACTGGCAGCCTCATGTGTGACAGATAATAACTCGCTAATTTAGTGAGAATTTTGATAATCCGAGTCCAAGACTGCCGTCTGCTTTCTGTTACTTACTCATTGGCTCAAGCAACCTGCTGTTATAAAGTATATAAGAATGCCAGCATTGCCAGCCTCATACACCAAGTTTCTGCATGTAATGTGTTGCCATCCTTCTGGGGGCAGTCATACTAGCTTAATGCCCCCAAGTCTCTGCATGTATGTGTGTGTGCAGCTGATATTGTAAATTTTTTTTAAAAAGTACTGACGAGTTCTCAACACAATTGTTGTAAAAGTCATTGATTACTCTTAGGAGGGCCCTGCTGGGTCTTCCTAAATTAGTGTAGGGGTCCAGGATATTGTTGTAAGTGTGATGCATATAAGAATTGAGAGGTCGCGAGTCGCGACACATTATTCAGCACAGGACATAGTCAATGACTGTGGGAGGCCGACAAGTGGCGGAGTACAAACCATAAAGTCCATGTTCCCGCGAATCAATGATAGGTCTGTGCACAAACTGTAGTCAAGACCGGAATACGTCGCACCATCAGCATTCCTTCAAATCAATAACATTCAGATACTAGAGTGACTACGACTTTCAGGATGTTGCAGCACAGAAAAGCAGGCCTGGGGGGATATATTGAACAGTTCTCAAGTAAGCAGAAAGACTAAACTTAGCGCAGTTGAAACAATATTTCACTGAGCATATGCAGGTGCAGATGTAAGTGCTCAATGTGGTAGACATGGAAATGCACTTCATGCTGCCTCATATGGAGGATATAAAGGCAAGGGCCTGTCGGATCGGCAAATTAAAGAAGTAGTGACCTGGGGTCACATAATTTTTTTTCGAGGCCACCATGACACCCCCTTCCTGCCTTATATGGATTATCTAAGATCACGTGTGTGAAGATTAGATTAAGATAAGGATGTAGATTACAAATTATACTTGCCACATTTTTGGAGACCCTTGTCTGTCAGTTGATTTTTGCGGTTCACTGAAATTACTTTGGACAAGGTTATTTGACAATGGAAACTTGTCCTTCTTGGTTTTGATATAAGTCATATCACACACAATCTATTTACAGCACAGAAATCAAAGGTGTACAGTTGAGTGAATTTTCCTTTCTTTTCTATTTTTGTTCTTTTCTTGCTTTTTTTTCTCTTAATTTCTTTTTCAGAGCATTAAATATTAGTGAATGGATTTTTCAAGGTAATTCTCATACAGCCGATAGTCGAGAAGAGGAAGAGGGTTGACGGTGGACTTGTTATGCGATCATGCAAATCGTAGAAAATCGGACTGACGAAGACAACCTAAGTACTTAAGGCTATCACATGTCTCCCTGGAAGCACTGAGCGTACCGAGTCATTCTTCGAGACAAGATCTTGACCTTCTGCTGCATACACACGCTCAACCCCGAAATCTTTAGTTTCCTTCTCCGCACAAGTTGTGACATTCCATTTCATGTAAGATGACGAGGTTTTACGTAGCAAGCCAGATTTTAGCACAACTTATAGATAAATTCAGAGTTTAAACTACCGCAATAACACAGGAAGAAGTCGCTGAACTAGCCAGCTCGTTGAAAATCACCTGAAATTGGATACTAGTACATATATGTATACAGGAAAGTACCCAGAGAGTATCCATGGAGATGAAGTAATAATAAGCGAAGTGGCGGTGACGTTGAATTAAAAAGGGCCTCTAGTGGTCCGTGCACAGCGTGATGATCAGGCCACTTGTTCGTCTATTCCCTCTTACCACAACATCCACGACAACAACGACGACTGTATCGAGCTCGCCATTTTATACGTTGGAG
This sequence comes from Dendrothele bispora CBS 962.96, assembly GCA_004369135.1. Lineage (NCBI taxonomy): Eukaryota > Fungi > Basidiomycota > Agaricomycetes > Agaricales > Dendrothele > Dendrothele bispora. Next base: position 13,934 of record ML179657.1, read on the forward strand.
GAGACGACTATCACGCCTATTAATTGATCGTGCGCGAGACTAAGATTGGTGCGTTACGGCTTTGTTCGCTATCGGGAACGACGTACTCAGCTTTTTTCATAGCAAATGGATCAACCCGAAATCGAGTCTTCACATTTGGACGCCGTTAAGAACCTCCGTTCGAGATTCGAGCAACTAGCACATAATGAACCACCGTCGCTTTCTTCGCATAGGCTATCGACAATGAGTACCTCGAGCAGTACAAGCAGTCTACTCGTTCCAGAGCCCACGACGCCGACAAGACCCAGGGCAACATCGAGCGGAGACACCTCCTCGAACTCCACCTCTCATCACCTCAGATCAACGTCGTCGACTTCTGATCTCAAAGGCGCAGGCACTACGGTTAGGAGACCTCCGCCGCCGCCGCCAACCTCATCTTCAAGAGCTCCCTCGCCCGCTCCTTCCATCACTTCCCTACCTTCACCCAGAGGCTCCCCAATGCTCAGACCTGTAAACAGCCCCAGCATGCTGGCGAGTCCAGGTTTGCGGTCAGCTTCCGGTCCCGTTCCACCGCTCACTGTGAGTAGTAGCGATCAGGATGGAGAGGTACAGACGCCAACGGCGGGCGTTGCTGCATTGAGGAATCGGTTTCTATCGTGCGTCTATTCGTTTTGATTCTGTTCTTTTTTTGGCTATATACTGAGTACACATCTACAACAGAAATCAAACATCTCCATCTCTTTCACCGTTATTACCAACGTCTCCATCCAGTTCCAACAAAGCAATCGGTAAACTCAACCTAAATAGTCTTCACCATGCACATTCCGATAGCACCGTTCCCACTCAAACGCACCCACATCTGTCCACGAAACCCCCAGTTCCCTCCCGCCCAAGTAAATTAAACGCTATACCCCATTCTTCTCCCCCGAACGCTTTCTCTGCCCCTGCTTCTCCAGCACCTCTCATAGACTTCGTAACGAATCTTGAAGATACTCGGCAGCTTGCTCCTCGCTTACCTCCTCCCCGGATCCAAACGCATGCGCATACACGCACCTCGTTGCCCAAATCCAATGCAGACGCTGACGATCCGTTTGGAGATTCTGACAGCACTAGCAGCCTAGAGTCTCCAACTGTCGTACACGCGTCCCCAGCAAGCACGAAAACAGGGACTAAAACCAAAGCCCCAGCGTTACCAGCGAGGAAGGCCAATCCCAACAACAACAGTAATCCCAGTCTCGTAAACGTCAGCAACGTAAGCGGTCACAAACCGAGTTTGTCGTCATCCTCTAGTCGGACTTCGAGCACGAGTGAGAGCGATGTCTTCTCGCCTGTCCCTTCCAATTCCTCGTCTAGATCCTCGTCCTCGCTCCTACCTCCACCAAGACATCCAGAAACACCTACGCTGTCTCTTTCTCCATCACCCATTCCAAGCTTTTCTGCTACACCTCCTTCGTCTTCGTCCACAGCTACTCCCGGCTCTTCAAGCTCAGGAACAACTCCCCCTTTACTACCTTCCAGACCTCCGTTACCTGCTAGACGAGCAACCGCGACACAGGTTGAAGATATCCTTCTTCCCTCGTTGTCTTCGAGTTTACCTCCCAAATTACCTCAGAGGGCAGATACCAGTGAAATCCCGAGTAAACCACCGCCTCCACCATTGGCTACTCATCCGAGTTTATCTGGGACTGCACTGTACACGACCAACAACTCCTCCTCTGTTGTCGGTGTGACCGCTGAGTCACCGAGCAGTGTGACGCCAGCGACGGAATTGGAAAGGAAACCTTTGGGTGGGGGTAAACATCTTCCTCCTCCGACGCGAACGATTGCGTTGGGAGACAAGTTGCCTCCTGTGAGGAAGAACAATAACCAGGGCACTGCGACGACAACGACAGGGACGAATGGAGACGAAGATGGTCCTGTCAATCCACAAGATTCGGAAGATGACGAATATGATGATGATTATGATGACGAGGAAGGAGGAGGTGGAGGTGGTGGTGGAGGAGGAGCTGGGAGTTGGGCAGGAGGAAAAGGAAAGGGTAAAGCAGGTGGTCCTGGTGGATTTTTGGATCAACTTCCTGACGCGACGAATTCGAGTCGAAGACCGCCTTGGTTGTTTTCTTCGGCTTCACCTGGACCTTCCTCGTTGTATAGCTCTTCTTCTTTGTCCTTCTTGAAATACCCAGGTCCTGGTGCGGGTTTGGGGAGGATACAAGTTCAGGCGTACACTGCTGCTTGTGTCCTTGTTTCGAACTATATCGTTGTTGGTAATGGACATCATGTTAGAGTGTTTGATTTGGGGTATTCGGTGGATGTGCCGAGGTGGGATGTGGATACGAGGGAGATTGGGGTGAAGGATGGGAAGGTTGGGGCTATGGAAGTGCGTTATATGGGATCTACACCTGCTGGAGGTGCAGGTGGTGGTGGTGGTTCGCTTAAAGGCAAAGGCAAAGGAAAAGCGGTGTCAGATGGAGGAGGAGGAGGAGAGGGGCCGTATCTGTGGGTTGGACTTCATCAAGGCCATATATTCGAAATCGACGCTTCGTGTGGTGTGATTACCGGAGTGCGACACTCTGCGCATTTACACCCGATCATTTACCTGTTTAAATACGGAGCGTCGATGATTAGCATTGACGAGAGCGGCAAAATGTTGATTTGGGGAACGCCAGCTGGGTCGGGTGCGGAGGGACGAGGTGGAGGCGGTGTTCCCGGTTCGCTGTTGAGCACGACGCCTCGGGTGATGCGTATAACGGAGAAATTGGACTTTTGCAAGTTGATGGGAGGAGGCTGTTTATGGACTGCGGCTAGAAGCGAGGTGCATGGTGCTGGGACTACGAGCAAGACGCCAATCATAAGGATATATGATTTGTTCCCTAGTCACACCGCGGTCCCTGGGGCTGGGACTAGATCTGGTCATGCACCTCCTGGGTCGGTGGCAGGACCAATTGGGGTAGGGAAGAGTGTGATGCCTTATGATCATGTTGGGCCAGTAACGTGCGCTACGATTGTTTCAACGATGGAGGGTTACGTGTTTATGGGTCACGAGGAAGGGTATATTACGATTTGGGATGTGGGTGGTGGTGGTAGGAGTCCTTATTCTTCTTCTTCTCTCGACAACCTCGGCGCTGAGCTCCCTACAACGTACTCCTTCGCCTATCCCAAATGCGTTGAGATTCTCAAAATCTCTGGTTCTGACATTATCTCAATGGAAGGCGTGTCTTCGCGTTTATGGATTGGTGCCCGGAGCGGTTCGATTTCGATTTATGACCCTTCGGTGAAGCCGTGGATCACGACGACTTCCTGGATCGCTCATCCCGGTTTACCTGTCATGAAACTCGCCGTCGATCCGTTCGGTATCTCCTCTCTAGGCAGGCTCGGCGTGCTTTCCGTGGGGAGAGACCAGAGAATAGCTGTTTGGGACGGGTTGTTGAGTCAGGACTGGGTGGACGAGGAGCTCGTCAGGAATGAAGCCAAGTACTCGAACCTTCGAGACTTGAAGATATTGATGATCAGTTGGAATTGTGATTCGGCGAAACCGGAGACATTGTCGGGGTCGATGAGCGGACACGGACTCGGTGGAGGGTATGGAGGTTCAAGTGGAGGAGAGCCGAGGAACTTCAATTTTTTGGCAGACGTATTGAAAAGCGTTGATTCGCCGGATATCATTTCGTTTGGGTTCCAAGAGGTCATTGACCTCGAGTCTCGGAGGGTCGCGGCGAAGAACGTGGTGTTTGGGAGAGGAGACAAGAAGAAGGACCGGGAGATGGGATTTTCGGGTTATGTCATTGGTTCATCGCATCATGTAGAATTCTTCGAGGAAGGCTCGCAAGGCGCACTCTTGGGTTTGTCGGATAAAGTGAGTGGGGCGTATAGGAGATGGTATGATGCGTTGGCGTTGGCGATCAGGTTGGCGATGCCACCCGAACAACCGTACTCGGTTGTTTTCACGCAGAGTCTAGTGGGGCTTTTTAGTTGTATGTTCATCAAGCACAATGAGAGGAGTTGTTTGAGGGATTTGGCAATCACGACTGTTAAGAGGGGGATGGGGGGAAGATATGGTAACAAGGTGCGATTCTCTATTCAACTGACGATCGCTCTTTCCTGGAACTCATGTCCTTTACTCGTGGTATCAGGGTGGCATTGTAACACGATTTATTCTCCAAGACACGTCGTTGTGCTTTATCAACTGTCATTTGGCGGCTGGACAGCATGCTATCCGCCAGAGGAATTCAGACATTGCGAGTATGCTTGAAGAAAAACAAGTCTTCCCGATGGCGATAGAACCAACTGCCTACGTAGGCGGTGGTGATGGCTCGATGGTGTTGGATCATGAGATGGTTTTTGTGAGTTTTTGCTTCCTTGGGTTTTTCGAATTCTAGTAGTCATCTTGAGACTAACTAAATATCTTCAGATCAATGGCGATATGAACTATCGCATTGACCAACGTCGTGATGCCATCATCGCTGCCGTTCGTGCTGGAGAACCTGAAACTATGCTCCCCCACGACCAACTCAAAAAAGAAATTAAATACAACCGAGGATGTCGTCTCCGTTCCTTTACCGAAGGCCCGATTAACTTTGCGCCGACATACAAATACGACCAACGCTCGGACGAATACGACACTTCTGAAAAACGCCGCGCACCTGCATGGTGTGATAGGGTTCTGTGGAAAGCTCGAGCCCCGGAGAGAGTGGAGCAATTGCAGTACAGAAGGTGGGAGGTGAACGTGTCTGATCACCGACCCATTTCGGCTGTGTTCAAGACGACGGTGAAGAATGTAAGGCATGAAGTGAGGCAGGGTGTCAAGCAGGAAATACAGATGAGATGGGCCGAGGAGCAAAACAGGATTTTGACTGAAACGAAAGAGTTTTATATGAGGCAGATGAGGTTGTGAGATTAGACCCGGAGCTCAAGGACTTTTTTTCAAAGCATGCACTTAATGTTACTCTATTATTCTAATGGACTCTGCGATTTGTATACATATATTTTCGTATCCTGTAGCTAGGTAATCATGGTCGAAACTGGTGAGCTAGATCGGTGCTTAATTCAACCATGTATGGAGAATGAGTTGAAACATGCAAATGCAGCCAGCACGCTGATTCTGCGTGAGGTCCATCCAACATACCTTGTTCTCAACGACAACGACTCGCAATCAGCTCAACGCTAGCTATCCCAATAGCAACAGCCTGCATACTCAATTCTGTCGCCGTAGATCGAAGCCGAGTTTTCAAGCAAAAGTAAGTACTTATTCACTCCGTTCTCGCACTAATAATACTTTTTGAGTTTCTAGATACAGGGAGCTAATAATGTACTTGCTTTCGAACAATGTTCTGTAAGTAGCGGCGTGGCAATTTACTAAACACAGACCTCAATCTTTTCGTACGTCATGCTCATCCATAGGAATACTCTCATATCATGGCTTACTCGTGATAAGAGTAACACTGCAATTGAGTCGCATCGAGTGGCCTCCTTTGATATGGAATTGAACGGTGAATACAGTAGGGAGAAAATGGTAAGATACTTCCCAGCACTCCGATGACAAGTCTTGTCACTGTCATTATAGGCCGACTAGTAAGGTTTTGGCAGTGCATGTGGGATCTAGATCATGGATCGTATCCATCAGGAAGGATCTGCCGCTTGCGCAGCATGTAGATGAAGCCAAGACGTTACTACAAGAATGCTCCACGATGCTATAGAGCGCTGCAGTAGTCTCGTCCCCATCCCCCTGGGACTGGCAGTGGGAGATGCTCTATTATAGATGAAATAGGACCGTTTCGCTTAATTTGTATTGGAGCAAAAAGCAGCATCCGATAGCCGAATATTTTTTCCCGATGATCAGTGCTGTTGAAGGCACGAATTCCTATGGCGATACACATGCGTCTGCTCATGTCGTGTGAATATAACTACATCCTTATAAGCCCCATCTTCTGCTTTATAGCAAAACAGAACTATGTCCAGGCCCAACTTCTTTCATCAAATATCACAATGCTCCTTTGAGGGGACCATAAACAATGTGGCAGGGGATCAAATTACTCAAATATTCAATTCTCAAGACGAAATCGTCTCGAACGGGGCTCGTGGAGAGTCGATCTTTGACGAGGTAGGTACTTCAGCGACTAGTTAATCAGGTACAAGCTCTGATTTCACCGGTAGTACCACAACTTCCGCCGTGGTGATATACAAATTTTACAAGACCTCTCGACAAAAGAAGTTGATGAGGAGGAGGACAAGATGTGGAATTGGCATTCAACGAGAAAGAAATTGAAGTACACTGCAACTGCACACCGTGTCAAATTATTCGGTACGCCTGACCCTCATGATCACAGTCATGATTGCGTCGCTGTACGTTATGGCGGAAGAGATGCCTATGCCGTATGTTATTAATGTTTACTAAAATCTGAAACTTATTTCCTGGAATTCCTTTGTATAGGCTTGGGAACGAGACTTGCTGAAGTTTTCCAACCAGTACGGTTCTCTTCACCCTTTCGATCATATCTGTTTTGACAAATGTCCTCGTTTTAATAATTCAGCCATTCAAATGTCATTCATCTGTTTGGATTGAGTAGACAGAGGTCAAATCCAGCTTTGGTATTTTGTGACGGTCAGTGAGAGTTTCGAGTACTTGAGGAGTATTCATTTGCCTTTGACCTTATAGATGTTGTTCCCTTGATGCGAGTTTGGGAAATATGCTCCCCTATTGTCAAGTGCTACCTTTACATTCAATATGTGTGCTAGTTCTTTTTCGTCCTAAATCATTAAAGATCTCACTCGTGATTCCCATAGCATGCAGCAAGCGAAAATTTACCCGAAGGTATGGGAGGCAGTACATTTGCATATCAAAGTCTGTCGGTCAGTACTTCGGCCAAGATTGCTCAATCATTTATTGACGACTGTACCTTGTCAGTAGCAGGGTGCTGTTTTTGTTCGACGTAATACAGGAATGATTTGTTTTGGTTCACAAAGCCAGGGAGAGATCGGCTCACAAGAGACTCTTGACAGGTCATTCAGAGGCCAATCCCTTTCTAAAGAGCCTGAAAAAATATTGCCTTTTGATTTGCTTCATGATGAACTGGATACATTGAGGTATTTTTTGGGCACCTGGAAAAAACATTCACTATCCCAAAGAACCATTACTGGTTCCCCTTTAAATTTATTTCATTTCGCACTCTCCCATTGGCACGATTTCGAATACAACACCTCACCCATCACTCTTCCCTCAATATCATTACAGACTACTGACTCGGATCCATTCAGAACTGTTGGTCAGTTCAAGAACTTGGATGAATCATACTCATACATGTCTCATCCGTGGGAGTCTGATTCTGGAGAAGGAATACTGTATGCAAATGGGTGGACTCGGTTTGTCAATTCAAATATTTTTGAAGCTATATTCCCTTCTGAACCAATATAATTTGAAAGATTTCACTATAATAGTATGAATTGGGGACAACGTTTTTGCTATAGGGTTGACATCCCTGAACCATCAATGAGGAAGATATCATCTGCCTGGCTATGCCAAGCAATGTTTTATGCTCATACAACTGGAAATGATATATCAAGACTAGAGCAATATGGTAAGCTGTCTTTGTTTCTGAACATGATCAGTCTTCATTTGGCAAACCATAGTGGCATCACTTGAAGCACGTGCATTTCTAAAGTTGGATGTTGGGGCTGTGGCACTACATCTGGACATCATACCAAGGAACATTTTTTTGTTCATTGCACCTGTAAGCATCGACAAGTGTCCACAGAGTGGTTCGACAATAGTGAGCTGGGAAGGACATAGAGGGAATCATTATTTTTGGTCTTTTGACCCAGATGGGTTAAATCAGATACCAAAGAGAGTCTGTGATATCATTGGGCTTCCAAGATACAAAGCAGAGCTCCTGCCTCTACTGTATAGCTACCACAACTATCAGCTCCAGGCCATTCAATGTGTACAAGAGTTCATGGGGTATAATACATCAACACAAGACTTTGCCCATGCCTGTGGACTGCCTCTGCTTGAAATAATCCGGCCATCGGAGAATCTGGCCATATTTATTGGTATATGTTCAACATACTCAGACTTGTTAAATTTCTTACATCAAAACAGATTCATCTGCAGATGACTTAGATGTGTGGTGTGATGCCCAGAATAGCTTGGGTGAAGTATCAAGATCAGATTCAGAGCACCAGAACATTGGGGCACTACCTCAAGGTAAGTTTATGAATGAATAGATTTTCCCTGAAACCTTGATGAGTATTTCCCCAGACATTTGCTTTCCATTGCCTAGCCTTCAACAAGAATACACTGAGCTATGGATTTGTTGTAAATGCCATTACTCTCATTTTCAGTTTCCAACAAGATGTGCCCGATGTGGCGTCTGGTATATGAATGGCGAGCGTTTAGTAGTGAGGTCATATCGTAGGAATCGACGTATGTCTATCTAGGTCAGAATAATTGTACTTCATATGATAGATATGATCAATATGGAATGTGGAATATCAAGCACCTTCAAGTTGGAGTTTAACAATTGGATTCTGAGTCACATCGAATGCATGGTAATCTAGCACATGACTGGGGGGGCGAGGGCCAAAACTTTTAGAAATTAAATCATATCAAGTGCTCATTTTGTAAAGACCATATCAGCATCGTTTTCAGTGACAAATTAAATATGTAAGAGTGTTGGAAGGAGATATTAACATACGGGGATAAGTCTAGAAACAAAACACATTCTTGTAAGGAGCCAAACCTGAAGGTTCGGCAATAAGCGGAAAAAAAAATTGATTGTACATCTAATTCAACCCTTCGATCCACTGGAGCAGATCAGCATTAAGCTTGTCCTTAACTTCCAACATGACCCAATGACCGGAATCATACTGCTGTATGGTAAGCGTGTCATTACTGTTCTGCAAAGTCGAGGCAATGAACGTAGCCGCAAGAGCAAGATAGTCTCGCAATGCCGCTCCAAAGAAAACGGGTTTCTTTAACACTACATTTTCACTTGGGATACCTAGGGAAATTTGAGTTTTTTTATTAGTGACCGAAGGAAATAAACTTGAAGATAGATGAGTAGGTATATACCAACCTTGATTATCATCACGTTCAATCGAAGTCGTCAGAATTTTGTACCAATTCAACGGAGCTGCGAATCCTCCTTGACTTAGGAGCGCCATTTGAATAGCTCTTTCCTGTCGGTAACATTAATGAGTGAGTATTTGCATTCAAAAAAAGAAAAAGAGCGGAACGTCGATAATAAGTATAATATGTACTCACTTCTGGTGTTACGAAATCTCCCGGTGTCGTCCTTCTGTCATTACGAAGAAAGTCACTCAATGCCCCAAGAGGTGCAACGTCTTTGATGCTGAGAACTGTATCTTTCGGGAAAAAGACGTCAAAGAATGAATCCAAGTTGTCCGAGATGACTTGATCTGCCCCCTCAGTAGAAAAGAAATCCCAGTACCCAAAGTTCTCGTATCCAAGGACTGCCCTTGACTAGTAAAAAATAATAGAGTAAATATCTTGAATAGACAGCGATATTTCAAAGAAAGGGTCTCGAACTCACGGCATTATTCTGCTCTTGATAAGGCAGCGCAAAAGTATCAGGAGCAACATATCCTACTGCTAGGAACGCATAGGAACTGAAATACTGTGGGAAGTAGTTTGCTAGACGACTAGCAATCTTTGCACCCCTGTTCAGTGCGAGACTTCCATTAGCATCCGATGCTAGAATATAATCTTGACACTTACCAGTCATGTCCGATGAGAATACTTTGGTGTACGCCTTCGGCATCAAGGATATCAATGATGTCCTTCGAAATCAGACTAGAAGCATAAGCCTCTGGATCTAGTGGTTTTGCAGTGCCAACGTAGCCCAACATGTCTGGTACAATGAGGCCATAACCTTTGTCCTGGAAGAAAGACACTTGGTGACGCCAGTCATAAAAAGTACTCGGAAAACCATGTAGGAATACAAGGGTAGGTTTTCCGGCATCTGCAGGGGAGGCGTAGTAATGATAGACAAGACCTCTGGTCACATTCAAATCTTTGAACAGAGAGGAGTTGAACGGAGGTAAATCAGCGGGAAGAGAAGTTGCCAAAGAGGCCAATGCAAAGGAAAGTGCTGCGAAGACCTTCAAAAGCATGTTTGGAGTTGTAGAGGTGAGTGAGGTATAAAGATTTTTTCGTTGCCTTTATATATACGTTTAAGCATCAATTTACCTTGGGATGGCTTAGTGATATCTCTCTTGACTCTTGAAGTGGGCAGGCTGACTGAGCAAGTTACCCTTTGATTGAATTCTGCGCATACCATAAATGTTGAGCTTGACCGTTCTGAACGGCAGACTCAGATTTGGGTCGAAGTAAGTGCGGCCTCGATTGGTAATGCGGACACCATTCCGTTTTGCTGAGCTAAATGACGTGCTTCTTCATCATCGAAAAAGCGAATATCTCAGAATTTGTAAGACCATTCCCTGTTAACATATCAACAGTTCTGATGGATAACCCGTTAAACTCGGAATAAGACAAGAATTCGAAAGGGGTGAACAAACTCAGTATTGAACACTTCGTCCCATGATTGACCTGTGGACTCGAACAAAGGAGTCGGCCCAACGGCCCATCGAAAAGCATGGCAAGGGCGAGGCCGAACGGAACACTATCATGGATTCAAGTTGACCTGACCGAGCAAGCCGAAAAGCCGGCAAACTCAATCGTCGTTTTGTAGCAGGCGCACACAATGAATTATCACACCTGTGGCATGATCCTGGCTCGGCGAACATTTTACCACTTGGAGGCCTTTTCTCTTGTAGCGATAGGTCAATATCGCAATTCACGTTTTCAAATTTACTCTAATACAATACTTATCTATGGAACTTCAAGAGTGATCACCGACTGAAAACGCTGTAAACCACTTCACTTCCACTCAAATTGTGGTCAAAAGATGCTCAAGTCTCAAGGACATAGTGTGACTAAGCCTGTTCAGAAGTTTTTCGAGGATATCGGCCTTTCAGTAGATGTTTTTCACTTCAACTGCTTGAAGCACAAGGAGAATGATCTGTATTGTGATGAGAACTGCAATCCCGATCCAAGTATCTGATGTATCAGGATGAGTTTTACAACGCGTCCTTTCGGCAGTAGTCAACGACATACGGACCAGTGGGACTCTCAACCGGATGAGGTCATCCCTAACTAAGTAATAAATGCGCAAAATCTTTTGTCATAATCCATACCTCTCGGAATCCCCCCTTCTTGCATCCCTCCGTCAAATAGAATAACATACGAATACCTCCGGCCAATGTGATATATCATCGATCAATTTCTTTACATAACATACATACAGGAATTGGTCGTATCTAAGACCGAAACGCTACTGTCGATATCAACACTATCTGCACCGCTTTCGAACCCGATCTCTACAGTGTCATCCAAACGACTCAAGTCTTCCTTCCTCTCATTCGTAAAGGGAAAGCAGGTCACAAAAAAACATTCTTCTCATCACTACCTCATTAGCTTCCAACACGTTCTAAGCTAGACCCAACTCTTTTTTACACAGAGTCACGGCGTATAACACAGCTAAAGTGCAGCCAACTTTCCGTATACTTACGATCGCATTGGCACATGAACTCGAATCCGAGGAGATCTTGATAAATTGTATGACGCATGGTTTTACGACGACAAGATCAAATGGGTATCATGAAAAAGGAAAGACGACGATCAAGCGGCTCAATTTGTTGATCAGTGGACTTTGTAGGGCCAACCTGAAGATAAGTGGTAAAACATCTATATTGTCTGTTCGATTTTCCCTCCTCGTGCTTGGAAATTATAGCCTTCGATTTGATGAATTTCTTCTCTCGAAATAGGTCTTTTTTTTCAGATGATCCTAGTGAATTCCCTTGGTAGTAGAAAGATCTTATAAATAAGTCACCACTTTTTGTTACTTCAAATTCAATACATGGGTTAAATGCACTTTTGTCTTGACACTAATACCAATTTCCGAAACACTGAGGAAATTGATCCGAGAACCATGCACCGAAGCTGATACCATAATTTGTACATAAATATCTAGAGTCTCACCAATCCGACTCACGGTTTTTGCAGTCGGCTTCATAACATAGTATAATCACTTATCTTATAACGAAGTTGCAAAAGGCTTAAACAGTGGTATCAGAGCGAATGAAAATATAGACAAAGGCTACTAGAGAACGGAGAAGAGGGTAAAGGCTGATCGGCGAGCGCCGAAGCGCTGAGTACTTTGAGCCACAGATATGAATTACGTAAAATTTGAAATCAAAGAAAAAAAATTTCAAACTCCGCAAGTCTCAAGAGCCTGGCGGTCTACCGTCATCACACATTGACTTGTCCAAATCAATGTGAGCAACGAGTCCGTGTGCCATGCTAGATCTTATAATCTTTTTTTTCAGACTCATGCTTCAGTGCTCCAACTGCTCCAGCTTCCTTCTTAATCCCAGAGTGTCTCTAGAAGAAGACTCGGACGAGAAGATACTTCAGCGATTGCGTTCTCCCGCTGAAGCTACAGAAGAAGAAAAGACCCGAGCAAATCAAATCCTACTTGATGCGGAGAACGACTTTGCCAGCTACGACGCAGAAATTGCACGACTGAAGACAGCTCTCTCTGACATCGAGCACAAACGCCAGTGCTTGCAGGACTACGTTGACAAACACCGCTCACTCTTCGCCCCTGTTCGCCGTCTTCCACCAGAAGTCCTCGGCCTCATCTTTCCCAATCGTCTCTCTCAGCCAAAAAACGTGCTCTTATATGAAGATCTCCGGTGCAGCAAATTGTCCGCTCTCGCTTTCAGTCAGGTTTCCATTGGCTGGCGTAGAGTTGCCTTGGATTTGCCTCGTCTTTGGACCGAGCTTGAATTCTCGTTTGTTCAGGATACTTGCTCGACAGAACACGAGAGAGACCGTCTCAGATATCTGCTCTCCGTTTTCCTCGAACGATCGGTGCAAATGCCGTTAACCGTGATGATTGGCTCATGCAGGGGTCGTGATCTCGGAGATACAGCTATTGGAGAAACTCTCCAGTCCATGTATCGTCGTTGCCGCTCGTTGACGCTGACGGACGGTTGTACAAAATTATTCGACATACACCACGGGTCAAATCCTATTACAGACTTCCCTTGCTTGGAATATCTCCGACTACCTGCAGACGGTCTGATGGAGATATCGTCTGACGTCCTTCCAGCTATCTATCAAGCACCTCGCCTTTGTCGTCTCGAAGTAACCCAGCGTTCTAGACGGTTTGAAGGGCACAGGCCCGCTATTTCTCAACAGTTTCCCTGGGCGCAGATTAACACTCTCAGCCTGTCAGACTTGCATGCAACGTCATTCTTGGAATTTTTAGGTAAATGTGTTCATCTCTCGCAGCTTGCTGTGATCAGACCAAAATTTCGCAATCGTCACGGAGACTATCTTGACGTCACTCTTCCTCATCTCACTAGTATTGGCATCCGATTTCAAGGTCATGAGGACCTCAACTGTGCGCTTACCCTCCTATTTTCAAAGCTGACTGCTCCCGCTTTGAAGCGGTTAACTGTCTTTGTCGACATGTCCCGTTCTGATGGGCCAGTCCGCACGAACTGGCCTTTCAGCGTCTTTGACAGCTTTGCTGCGCGGTCAGCTGACTGCAGTTGGGGCTTGTTCGTGTTATCCTCTCTCCATATGGATTTCCCTATCACAGCCTCCGATTTGTTGTCTCTTTTAGACCGTCTCCCTTATCTGACGAAACTGAAGATCATAGAACCCGTATATACGCGGCACTCACACACGGAGAGATTGATCTCTGACGAATTGCTCTATGGACTCTGCATTGGGACGGAAACTGGTCCGTTCAGAGAAAAACCTCGGCTCCCTCGACTTCTCCACCTCTTTTTGAACCCGCGCTTGCAATCCACGTTCAAGACTGAGACGCTAAACGAAATGGTTAGGTCGAGGTGGATTCTAGATTCTACTTCTGCATCCGCAATACAAGTCGCTTGCTTGCGTTCGATCAAGGTTGTTGGTGATAGAAGGACAGGGGAAGAGGCACTGGGATATGAATCGTTGAAAGAACTGGAAAGGTCGGGACTAAAGGTTGAGATTGTTCCAAACCCTGCATGAGTACTAGTATATGTGCATGTATTGGCTGTCGCTTGTATCTTGTGTGGATATAATTACGAGTTAGATCATATATTATCGCATAGTGGTCGATTAGGACGGAAAAGATATGCTTTTCCGTCACAAGTTTTGCCGTCATTTCAATATCCTTTCCGTCAGGATAGTTACTGTAGCTTCCACTGGGACGCTATCCATTCTTCCAAAACCTGGTGTTTTGTCGAGGACGTTAGGACCGGATGGATTCTGACTTTTTTTGAATGGTGTCCGAAATACTCCTGTCAGGAATTAAAAACACGTACTGCCGATATCCATTGTTCTATTGTAGAACGAAGAGGATGGAATCATCTAAGATCTATTAATATAGTGGCGTGAATCTCATGCAAGTGATGCTTTTAGTCAACTCGTAATAATAGCTAGACATCTGCGCATATTGAAGGCCGGACGACTTGAAACAATTCTTGTACTACCAGTTCCCTCAACAACCCATACCCCAACAGCTCTTCCCTCGTCCTTTTACCATCGCAAACTTTAATCGAACGCAGACACGAAACTCCCATTCTGGCTGCATGAGCTGGATCTGGAATCCACCTCGACCTGACCATTTCGCTCAACTTCTCAGGTTTGAATGTCGGATCTCTGCGTTTGCAAAGACGGATGTTTTCGAGTCGAGGGAGACAAGGGATGTTAGATTGGTCTTGGAACAGACCGGTAGTACGCGTCCCGATGCAGAGTCCGTCAAGAAACTTGTCGGTGATCAATCCCTCCGGGTTGTCCCGATAAAGGGAGTATTCATTGACCTCTAATTCCGTCAAAAGGGGGAGAAGGTGTAAAAGGGATAAACAATCGGAGTCCGTGATGGGGAATTCGTCGATACAAAGAGAGGACAGTGTAAAAGTACCGCCAGCAGCGGACCTCCCAACAAAATCGGCAAAGACGTCAAGCTTGAACCATTCTGTGTCGGAACCCATCCCATGTAGAAAAAGAGATAGTCAGGTGTTTCAAAGTAGGAGTAGTCAGGTTTGAGAAAATATCACAAAAATGAAAAAGGCCCAGGCCCCTGCGGTATTTATCGAAAACGTCAACGTTGATGTTGGTAAGAGAAGATAGAGTAATGACACTCGAGTTGCTGCAGGGGAGCCAACACAACAATCTGGACGCAGTGACCTCTGAGATATGAACACATTTGCTCATATATTTCATGAGGTCTGGCACATATAAATCCGACAGTTTGAGCGTAGTGATCGTGTACGTTAAGTAACCCTTCTAACGGTGTGAGTGATCTGCTCCCAAGGAAACCACTTAGGGGGACTGATACCAATCCTATTTTCCAGTGATGCAGGACACAGAGATAGATGACGAAGACAAGGTGCTTGATGGATAGCTGGAAGGGTAGGTGACCGTTTCATCAAAGTCATCGCATCTGTGACGAGAGATTCTACAAAGGGTAATTCTGTAGCAGGCTGCATGAATTCGACGTTGGTCGGCAATTCAAGTTGATTCCCGATGAGCTTTAAGGAACGACAGCGATAATATAATGGACGAAGGATCTTCCCAACCGTTGCATGCCAGTAATTGTCCACAGCGTCTGTACTTAAACTGATATGAAGGTCGAGGGATAGTGGTAGTTGCAATGATCGTTGGAGGAAAAGCGAAAGAAGACATTGAAAGCGAGTCATTCTGGTCTGATTGAGAGTATAGAGGGACATTTTGAGCCGAAGTGAAAGACTGCTACTCCAGAGAAGAGGTAATTTCAAAGCGGCTCTTCGCCAGATGGT
>ML179657.1:31512-42179 GCA_004369135.1 Dendrothele bispora CBS 962.96
CCAGCGTTCTAGACGGTTTGAAGGGCACAGGCCCGCTATTTCTCAACAGTTTCCGCGCAGATTACCACTCTCAGCCTGTCAGACTTGCATGCAACATCATTCTTGGAATTTTTAGGTAAATGTGTTCATCTCTCACAGCTTGCTGTGATCAGACCAAAATTTCGCAATCGTTACGGAGACTATCTTGACGTCACTCTTCCTCATCTCACTAGTATTGGCATCCGATTTCAAGGTCATGAGGACCTCAACTGTGCGCTTACCTCCTATTTTCAAAGCTGACTGCTCCCGCTTTGAAGCGGTTAACTGTCTTTGTCGACATGTCCCGTTCTGATGGGCCAGTCCGCACGAACTGGCCTTTCAGCGTCTTTGACAGCTTTGCTGCTCGGTCAGCTGACTGTAGTTGGGGCTTGTTCGTGTTATCCTCTCTCCATATGGATTTCCCTATCACAGCCTCCGATTTGTTGTCTCTTTTAGACCGTCTCCCTTATCTGACGAAACTGAAGATCATAGAACCCGTATATACGCGGCACTCACACACAGAGAGATTGATCTCTGACGAATTGCTCTATGGACTCTGCATTGGGACGGAAACTGGTCCGTTCAGAGAAAAACCTCGGCCCCTCGACTTCTCCACCTCTTTTTGAACCGCGCTTGCAATCCACGTTCAAGACTGAGACGCTAAACGAAATGGTTAGGTCGAGGTGGATTCTAGATTCTACTTCTGCATCCGCAATACAAGTCGCTTGCTTGCGTTCGATCAAGGTTGTTGGTGATAGAAGGACAGGGGAAGAGGCACTGGGATATGAATCGTTGAAAGAACTGGAAAGGTCGGGACTAAAGGTTGAGATTGTTCCAAACCCTGCATGAGTACTAGTATATGTGCATGTATTGGCTGTCGCTTGTATCTTGTGTGGATATAATTACGAGTTAGATCATATATTATCGCATAATATGCTTTTCCGTCACAAGTTTTGCCGTCATTTCGATATGCTTTCCGTCAGGATAGTTACTGTAGCTTCCACTGGGACGCTATCCATTCCTCCAAAACCTGGTGTTTTGTCGAGGACGTTAGGACCGGATGGATTCTGACTTTTTTTGAATGGTGTCCGAAATACTCCTGTCAGGAATTGAAAACACGTACTGCCGATATTCACGTGAATCTCATGCAAGTGATGCTTTTAGTCAACTCGTAGACATCTGCGCATATTGAAGACCGGACGACTTGAAAAAATTCTTGTACTACCTGCAGTCCCGACCTTTCCAGTTCTCTCAACAACCCATACCCCAATAGCTCTTCCCTCGTCCTCATGCCATCGTAAACTCTAATCGATCGCAGACATGAAACTCCCATTCTGGCTGCATGGGCTGGATCTGGAATCCACCTCGACCTGACCATTTCGCTCAACTTCTCAGGTTTGAATGTCGGATCTCTGCGTATGCAAAGACGGATGTTTTCGAGTCGAGGGAGACAAGGGATGTTAGATTGGTCTTGGAACAGACCGGTAGTATGCGTCCCGATGCAGAGTCCGTCAAGAAATTTGTCGGTGATCAATCCCTCCAGGTTGTCCCTATAAAGGAAGTATTCATTGACCTCCAATTCTGTCAAACAAGGAAGAAGGCGTAAAAGGGATAAACAATCGGAGTCCGTGACGGGGGATTCGTTGATACAAAGACAGGACAGTGTAAAAGTACCGCCAGCAGCGGACCTCCCAACAAAATCGGCAAAGACGTCAAGTTTGAACCATTCTGTGTCCGGTATGTGCAAATCTGCAGGTCACCCCTCCAGGCCACCTCCGGGCCACCTGCATGACAGCAGACCACCTGCGGGCCACCCGTTATTTGATTAACACACTTCCCCCTTATTTATTTCATTGTATTTTAGTGTACATAGTATTTATTGAGTACCACAGAGCTAATCAATTGAGCGATATATTTTTCGTCCATGTAAAGACTCAAAAAACAGTGAGATGAACTCGCCGAGTCCGGCAAATGATTATTTCTCACGGAAATTTAAGGTTTCATTAGATTATTGTCCTTCAGAAAGAAAGGTTTAGAGGGGATTGAGCAGCAGCTGAGAGTTTGAGGTAGTTCCAAATGATTAGGGTGAGTCATGTCATAATCTACAAAATGGATAATTAAAATTAAAATGTGTTTCTGCCATTTAACCAGAAATATCAAAACAAATTCTGGCAACACTGGAATCAGGGTCTCGTAACAGGAAGTCACTTACTTGGTCCTCAGATAGTGATATCAGGACTCCCATTACTATTGGGAAGATATGTGATTAACCACAATCAAGGAAGCAGTTCTAAGTTAGTATTATTAAGGATGATATTAACCTGATTGGAGATGCCACTGCAGTGGAGGCCCTGCATGACATCTACATGTCTTCCCTAGTGGAAAAATTCAAATACTTATCTTGTGTGCAACATGACTTCTTGAGCATAGAAAAGTTGTGGAACAGCAAAGTCAGTCACTTCATTACCAATCTAACCTATCCCCTTGTAGTCATCTAATTTTGCAGGTGAAAGAATTCATGCAGAATATGGAAAGTGGCACTATTTTCCTTCTCAAGCATATTAGACTTGAGAAAAATGATTTTCAGGATATCAGAGCTTGTCAATTAACATCTCTGATCATTGATGCCTACTTTGAAAAAAAGTTTGAAATTTATGAGAGGCTCCGGCTTCAGGGCATATACATTGTGAAATGCTTTGAGCATTCTGACTTCGAAGAGATATTTAACTCCAAGAGGGAAGACCGTTGGAAGATTGCCCGAGAAATGATTGATGGATATGGGGTATTTTCTTGTGTTCTAGGGTTCAGACAATATAACTGATTTCATCTTCTCAGATCTGGAAAGATCATTCCTTAGAAGTGCTTGTGGTTCCCATATTCTTCAAGGATCATTGAATTGTAGCTATTGCAGACTTCAAATTTTCCAAAATTCGAGTATATGATACATCACCTGAGGATCATATCCATACTTCCCAACCATGGGATGGATCTCCTTACTCCCATATCTTCAGGGTGATTATTCTATTAATTTCTGTAGGCTTGTAGGTGGATGAATTTTATGCTAATCATGTTCTCTGTCCTTTAGGTCATAGGATTCTGGATTAATTATGGATCTAAACATGTCCATGACCATTATCCAGTCTTTGAGAAATGGGACATCTGTTGTTGTGCAGAGGTTAGTATGAATAGTATTTTTCTATGCTACATCTACTTCAATTTCACAAAGTACCAACCCAGTGATGATGACAAAACCAAAAGTGGTGTCTACATCATGGCAATCATTTTTCTTTTGGTGAATGAAAAATCTGACACAATTGAGGAGATCAGTGAAGTGATACTTCCTGATATGCTTCCCCTGATCTGTGCAGAGATCATGACTGCATTCATGGATCACTCCATCCAAGTGCCACCACTGGATGAATCTGAAACTCAGGTTAGCCACCATAATGTGTAAGTTTTCTACCCTCAGCTGACTCTGGTGGGCTACCACTATTGAAGTCTTTTATTTCATTTTGAAGGAAATCTATCAGAGAGGCTACAAGAAAAAGTCAAAGGTTGCAACAAAATCTGGAGTTCAGAGGTAAGTCTGACCACTAAAATACCACAAATACACTGATGAATTCTCTTCTATGACAACAGGAAAGAGTTGGATGAGAACATAGAAACATTCAAGTGAGGCAAAGGTTTATATTATTGGCAAGAAATAAATGAAGAGTGAATTTGATCACTCTAATTTACATTGTCTTGACTGCTCAGAGATTATTGATAACAAAGTTGAACATGTATTCCAGTTTCTATGAAAGATTATTCATATACCCATCACTCCATAGTCAGAATTCTGATTTTTATAGTACACTTATTCAAGTTGTTAGTATTGAGAAGACTGAAGGTGAAACTGGCCCATACTCACACTTACAAGTAGGAGTCTGATTCTTGGCTAGATATACTTACAGCTACTTACCTGAAAAATACAGTTTTTGAATACAGATGAACCTTCAATTTTTTGTTTAAAAGCAGTATATGCAAGTAGTTTTGTGTCCACAGAGTCAAGATAATAAATAACATCATATATAATTTCTTTTTGTACTGGTGTTCTACAAGCCACTGGAGAACCTAGAATAGAGTTTACAAGCTCATTGAAAGATTCCCTATCCTAATTGTGACACAGATTTTTGGTCAGGGATCTGGACAAAATTTTTCGAATGTCGACATCAGGAAAAGCCCCATTTCGGAATTGGCATCAATTACCAAGGAATACCAAAAATAACTGGTAATCGGCATAAATTTGAGGTAATTACCGTAAACAGCCAAATTCCCTCAATTACCCAGGAATTATTTAGTCCTTTTTGGATTGGCCTAAATTACCCTCAATTACCTTGGATTACTCTCGAAAAGCATAGAATGATGGTATCCTCTACTTGTAATCACACAGTAAAAGAAGTAAAACAGCATTATATTGAAGATGATACAAGTACACAGGTACGCTACTAACAAAATACTTTAGATCCTCAACGAAAATCTAACAACCTATAATGATCATCTACAAATAACAAATCTAAAATCAGATGTTATCCAGCAAAAAAGAAAGAATGAAACATACCCAATTTTGAAGCCAGCACTGATTGCAAGTCTAAAACTGGACAATGTTAGGGACACAGACAAAAGGAAATATATAATTTACATACCAAGCTACGTCTCTGAGTCTGGGCCGCGACTTCCTCTTTAAATCGAAAATTGCGGGAACAAATCGGGAGTGACCGGAGCCAGACGAGTGAGTAAGCGAGCAAAGGATGAGTTCCGAGTTCAAAGTCGAACCATAGTCACGTGACAATAAAATAGAAGCCTAAGGCGGAGGATACCAATAAGTGACTGTCTACTAATGGAAAAATGGGACAAATGGACACACACCAGATACTAATGCACACATGGGGCGGCGGCGCAGCAAATACCAACGTGAGACCCAAAATACTACAAAAGAAAGACTCTTCACCGAGAAGAGAATGACAAACAATGGTCAATTTTCTCACCAAAAGAGGAAAATATAAACCAATAGCATACCTTGTGATAAACATTTGTATGCGAGCCCGACACGGTTAAAAAAAAGTGAGCGGAGAACAAGAGGAGGCTCGCCGAGCCAAGTAGATGGTGATGAAACGAGTACAAGGGATGGTTGATTTCATAAGCAGCCATAGAACAAAGATGACACATGACTACTGCCGTTTGCATAATGGTCTGCATGTTTCGAATTTTTTCAACCATGTTTAGTGATATTTATTTGCTCGCAGGTACCATTCAAAAAAACCCTGGAAGCTCTAGACTCGTCACCAGCATTACGCAGTGTTTGGCAAGCAAACATGACGCAACAAATAGCGGAGCTTTAAAAGTTGCGCTCTGCGTAACGACTGGGACGGACCGTAGGCATTTTGGCAGGGCCAAATGTCACGCGCGGACTTAGCAAAATTTGCCTTCAACCATCACCCACCTCACTCACCCTCACCTTCCACTGGCTCGCTCTCCCTCAAACTTGGTCCAAATACTCGCTATATCACTCAATAACTATTCTGGCTGCTCTATCTGCTTGTCTCTTGTTCATCTTGTTGCTCGTACTCTGTGGTGACTAAAAATGCTGGTTTACTGCCTGTTTTGCTACTATGGCTTCTGACGGTTTTCAAACCGACTCCAAACATCCTATTACCGACCTATTACTAGCTACGGGACCTCTCTGCGTCAAATAGATCCATTTTCACAACATTTATACTGCACTATGAGTCCAACCTTGTCTGTGATCACGCAAAAATGGGACTGTTGGGCTACTGTATGGACGCAAACTAATCCATTTGTTATCAAAAAGTTGTCTTACATGATGTTTTTCTGTCTGGAGACAAGCCCTTGGGTCAGTCAGCTCACTATTCTGCGTGATCAACGGAAGTTTTTGGTTGAATACGAAGGTTTTCAGCAGTTTTTTTGGGCCTAACATCCTAAATCACTCCTTTGAGTATTATACATCCTTTCTGGTTCGTGTATCACCTCTCACAACTGTTTTTTGTTGCGGTGGCATATAAACTGATAGTTTTACGCCATTTTTTGTAGTTTTTTTTATGGGTTTCAGTCCCGTTTGACTGCTTACATAGGCTGAGGCACCTTGGAACTTCGCACGTCAGCATCAACGTCTCAAGCTACTATAATATGTGTAATGTGAGTCCTTTTCATGCCTAACCGCGTACCGAGAACATGAATGTAGATGCCTAAAGGTCAGAATACTCTACCTTTTATCATGAACATTGAAAACACTTCTTTATTGACAATTAGGTTGTTTTTTTTTCGACATCTGCCATTATACCGGACTTTGCAGACACTGGACTGCATTTTGGGCCGGAGGAACAAGAATACCTTGCTCACAAGGTCTCTGCTGTGTCAAAAGTCAGGTGACGGGATTCTGAGCATACAAGTACAAAGCATTTATTGCCTTTGAGAACAAACACAACCAATCAGCGCCACTGCCGAGTCAAGTAGAGGTTAACCGTCTTTACGTCGTGGTTTCCTTTTTTTGAAAGTTACCTTCCTCCTTTTGACTCTCGCTCCTTGCTCTCGCATTTATGAAAATGTATTAACTTGAAATTTTGTTGGCGATTTTGTTCGTTGGACTGTAGACTGAGATCTCAACAAAAACGCTTCCGGATCATATAGAGTGTTACTGTTTGCAACGTGCGCGGTTTCATGCTGTCAAGTCTTTTCGATCATGATTGCGAGCGCAGCGAGCAATTACATCTTCACATGAGCTCCCGGTCAACTTTTGTTTGTTATTGTTTACAAATGTCTGTTGCAGAATCGTGAATAATCGCGCTCGCCGTTTACGACAGTGAGCAGCGCTTCCAATCCTTACTCTATCTCTATTATTTTGCAATAACATGCACTTCAACCCCATTCTACGCGTGATGACCGAATTTGAGCTGTATACGTGGTCTGCTTGGTAGGTTTTTGGAATCTCAGGTGTCAGAAACAAGGTCTAAGAACAGTGTACCACCCAGGTCACACCAAAGTCAGGGCAATAGATAGATAGATAAGTGAGCAGCCAAGTGCCAGCCCATGCAGTACAGACTACAGTGTGCAGTGCAGAGTAAAAGACGAAGTGGACAAGCTAGGGATCTATCTACAATGACCATCGGCATATATGACAAGTAATGAATAGCTAAGAGTGTCCATGGAGAAAGAATGGAAGCAAGGAAGTATCAATCAAGGGAGAAGCTGATGGTAAGAATGGAAGAGAAGCTGGTGATATGACGAATGGAAGATGATGATGGGAAATAATAACGAAGTGATGGTAACAAGGAAATATATAGGGAAGGATAGGGGCTAAGAAAGAATAGGAGACCAAGACAAGGGAAATTCGTGACATCAGGTATATTTCACTGGAGCAGGCTGAGGGTGTGCATAGATTGCCTATAGGTGCGTTACCGTCCGTTTATCATTTAGAAAGATGCACTAACGTCCTATCTCTTCCATCTCCTCCATGCCATCCATCCACAGTGTCCCGCGCCAAACACTGCATTACCTTAAGTGTTCAGCTCCTCTCCCTCGACACAACGACACTAAATGGACAAATTTCCCGTACCCTCTGTACACCCTGCTTCCACAAAGCGACAGTTGGCGAACTACCTTCAAGTAAACCTTATTCTGCACATGCCCTGTCGTTGAAGATGTCTTATGTGTAATATCGCCCAACCCGAATCCCGTTTCCGAAATATAGCTGGTCACTCCGATCACGGCGCGTGCAAATCATGTCGACGCGTCCAGGGGTATGAAGAAGTATACACTCTGTTTAAAGTTGCACAGTCGCAGGTTCTATCCTGATGACCCGACCCTCACCCTTTCAGCTTGATTTGTGTAAAAAGGAGTTCTTGGCTTGACTTTTGTTGCGTTGTCAAGGGTGAAAGATTTAGGTGGTTTGATGATTCTTGATAGTTTAGATCGATTACTCTCGTGTCAAAAATCTTGGTGGTGCAGCTCTTAGTGAGCGGAAAGCAGACTTTATTCGTAGATATAGTACTGCACAGATATATTCTCCATCTTAATTGTTACACATGCCTACGGCATGCTTCAAATCCTCGAGACTAGCATTAAGCATTCCCTAATGCTACTAGCATATGTGTAGCAAGCAAAACGGGCCGTGTACGGTGTATATTTCTCTCTGCGAAGCGGAGACAGCGGAGGAGGGTCTGAAGCCTGAGGTTAGGATGCTCGCGTAGTGAGCCTATCCGCGGCGTCAGGCGAAAGGCCCGGATCCTAGCTGGTAACGGAACATTGTTTAACTTTCCTTCCTGTACCTTGTGGTGTACACACTAACTTGTCTACGGACTCAGAGGAAGTTGATGCATGCGGATCCATTCTCTTTGACGAAGAAGAAGGCATGCATGGACCCCCCCACACCCTTTTAGTCCCTCCTTCTCCGCCCAAACCTACCGGGGGCTGGTCCCCCTGCGGTCAGCATTTCTGCTGGGGTACAGACTGGCTGTGGTCCCGATACCCGAGCTTCCCGGACAACCTGAAGGACGACCAATCTGAATTGATAACTTTTACTTATTGTCACCACTGGCTGTCTACTTTTTTTCCTGGTGTGTGTACCTGAGATCGTAGTTTGGACTTATCTTGTTTTATTGTAAGTAGTACATAGAGATTATTGTAGGGACCTTATACACATTTGTTTTGATTCCGGCTGATCTGTGACCTTCGAAGGCAATCACTTGATTTACCTTGTAGATCAATCTACTTTAAATTTGTGTGATACAGTATCACCATGAGCAAGGTCTCTGCCGACGGAGTCGGCCTTTTCCCTAGTTGGAATATCTGGGTTTATATTATATATGGATCGTATTATACCGTGTATTTTACTGAATATAGTGGATAGCAAACAGTTCTGAAGCTTGACGTGAGGTGGTTAGGGGGTGGATGTTGATCTGGAGGTTGAGCCTTGAGCGAATTTCACTAAGTCCGCGTCACGCTCTGTGACCCTGCTATGTGACTTACGGTTCGTCCCAGCCGCTTCTGAACGAAGCCTGCGGAGTTCGAAAGCGGATGGTCACGAGCCTATGGAAGCTCATTTCCCAGCCTCAAACCCTGAAAAGCCACATGACGTTGTTCCCTACTTAAAAAGGAAATAGATCCTAGGGCCAGACCAACAAACAAATATCATCAAATAGGTTGCTTTTTTCGCCAACATGCAGACCATTATGCAAACGGCAGTATGTTGAATTCCTCGGACTTCGGCATCAGCTTGAGTAGGACAGACACGTGACAGATTACCACGCACCTGCATGTCAAAACTCCTCCAAGTCCCACCTTTCCAGTCTTGTCGCTGTACATTTTCAAAAACCGCACGGCCAAAAAAATCTAGAAATTTGTATATAAGTTTTTACAACAGTGTATATCATGCTTACGTAGAAATTTTAGTCTTGACAAATGCTTTAATAAGACAACTTGAACTTTCTCGCGACAAGATAGGTCTTAGAGGAGTTTCATTGTATGGCACTCATGCATTTAATGCCAATCTGAGAATATGATAATTGAAGTTTATGCTAAAGTACGCTAATTGAACATAAAGGAAGGTAAAACTGGGTAATCCTTGTCAATTGAGGTAATGGCATGGATTACCCGAAAACCGGGGTAATTTCCCCGAATCCGCAAATGGGGATTTTCCTGATGGAGGTCTGCAGACAACTTTTGCATGAGGCCATAAAAAAATACGGACAATAATGGTCAAAATGACCAAAGGAGAACCTAGAATAGAGTTTACAAGCTCATTGAAAGATTCCCTATCCTAATTGTGACACAGGTTTTTGGTCAGGGATCTGGACAAAATTTTTCGAACGTCGAGGTCTGCAGACAACCTTTGCATGAGGCCGTAAAAAAAATACGGACAATAATGGGCAAAATGGCCAAATTCCATGCCAAAGGTTTGTAGAAACTAGTGGGGATCCTATGTGCACCCAATCACCAGGCACGCAGATGGTCTGCAGGTGGTCTGCAGGTGGCCTGTAGGTGGCCTGCAGATCAACCTGCGGGCCACCGACCGATCTGCAGGTCGGTCTTTGTCCCCTGTATCGGTAATTCAAATTTCCACTTCAAG
Source organism: Dendrothele bispora CBS 962.96 (assembly GCA_004369135.1). Classification (NCBI taxonomy): domain Eukaryota; kingdom Fungi; phylum Basidiomycota; class Agaricomycetes; order Agaricales; genus Dendrothele; species Dendrothele bispora. The sequence continues at coordinate 41,654 of ML179657.1, forward strand.
AAAAATTAACTTTCGGGTGCTAGCATCACCTGAGGCTTGAGTAGTTGCTTCAAGAAATATTTTATAGCCTGTATTACTGTACTATTTCGAAGTAATGTTCATTAATTTAGCGAGAAATTTCTCAAAATAAAATCTAAAACTAGGTAAAAATTTAAAACAGGGCTCGATTTTTCTTTACTGTGACTGTGACTGAACAATACTGTGATTGTACACTATAAATATCATCAAGTATAGTACCGATAGTATCGACCAGTAGGTGCACAGCCATTGACCCGCAGGTTTGCACAGCCACTGATCTGCAGGTCTGCAGGGCGACCCGCAGAATTCATGCCACCGTTCTGTGTCGGACCCATCCCACGTAGAAAAAGAGATATTCAGGTGTTTCAAAGTAGGAGTAGTCAGGTTTGAGAAAAATATCACAAAAACGAAAAAGGCCCAGGCCCCTACGGTATTTATCGAAAACGTCAACGTTGATGTTGGTAAGAGAAGATAGAGTAATGACACTCGAGTTGCTGCAGGGGAGCCA
>ML179657.1:42204-60272 GCA_004369135.1 Dendrothele bispora CBS 962.96
TATTATCACAAGGCAAGCCGGAGCGGGAACGGTACGAAAAGCTACCCGGCAACCCGGCTGAGGAAACAAGCTCAGGTGTCCAGTTAGTGCTCTGCTTCACAAGTTATGACTCAAACAAGTGGGGAAAGCTTAAGAACAGAATAAGGCTCAAATTGCCCAATAGGTAGTCTTGACAACTATACAATTGTCCCTTACCAGAATGTTTAAGACTCTATAAGCGAAAAAGCTACTACTTCTTCGTGCAGTAAATCGAGTCGTTTTGCCTTACCATAGGCGTAATGGTTAGCTCCGGCGTGAATGAAGCTGGGTTTAGACTCAGACGGCAAGTCTTGCCAGTTCGAGTTGTAAATACCATACGCGTCTTAAGTTAGTTTCCCATTGAACGAGTCAGTCGGACGGGTCAAGTTCTCAGTTCTCTCTATAGTGATTCGGTAGGGTTCCATTTAACTACGAATTTGCATATATATTTCCGTTGCTTTTTTTAGAAATATGGAGTGAGTAGAGATGTTGAGGTTTGTACGAAAACTTCCAGAAGCGTCGTGAAAGGAAACGTAATCGGAGAAACCGTTGAAGAGAAGGGCGACTAAATGGAGGCAAGTTGAGAGAGACAAGTTTCTAAACTTACACTGGTCTCCAGAACAGATAGTAATGATGCGGAGGGGACGTCTACGGCCTTTTGGATGGGAACATAAGGATGTACCAAAAGGCTCATGAAAAATACTGACCGCAGTGGTTCACAGAAAGAAGGTCCTGTTTCCAATACCGGAGTAACATGGTCTGTACAACCCGATGCAACCGTGACGTTTTGGTGATCTAGGTCTCCGAATACGAAGATCAGACTAAAGCTTCCTGTAGTAACTATAGGAACTACGGCTTCCGCATGTGGTTTCATAAGAGTAGCCTGTACTGACCATTCACAGTTCTAAAGCCTCTAATATAAGATCGTAGGCTACGATTACCTTCAAGAGCGTGACTTGTCCCCACGTTTCTAACGATCAGCAGATCGTTTGATGAAGGGTGTCATAAAGTCAAGGATACGCAAGGATCGTCATCCTATACAACGAGGACTATGAAAACGCGATGGAATAGTTCTCGTCTTATTACGGCACTCAAGCTCTGGAAAGAAACTTTATAGTGACAGATAAGTTCTATAAATGCGATAATAAAAAATGATCAGTTCCCGTCAGGAACCTATGCTCTTGAAACCCATGACCCTAAAGAAAAGATGACTCCCCCGTCTAGTTCAGTAGAGTCTGTTGAACCTAAGTAAGAAACTGCAGAAAAAGGGCTTTCTATGTCAAGAGTCGTAGTTTCTGCAACGTGGAGAACCCCGTAACTCACTGAAAGAAGCATTACTGTCTTCCTGCTGTGGCCCCCTAAAGCATTGTGGTCTTCACTCATGTAGAATATGAATAATAGCTGCAAGGCGAGAAAAAGAAAAAAACTTACGTTTATGAGTAATTACAATGGCTGTCCTTTCTCGATAAGTTTACCGCGAGGATTCAGTTCCTCCTAAGCGTCGAGGCAACTTAACCATGTTTTAAGACTGCTGAAGCTAACTTGCACTACTATTAGTTCCAACCATATATGGATGAGTAGATAGAAGTTCAAATAAGGAAGCCAGTGATTATTTTTTTGAGCACGATAAGTTTAAAGGGATCCATAGGGTTCACTTTTACATCACAATTTCTTTGGACAAAAGAAACCTCGCCGTAATGCTCTGATAGAACGAGAACGCCGATGCAAGTAACGGAGCTGAAACGTCTTGTCATTACTGTGCGAATGGTATGTCGTCATACTAAGGCAGTAACCCATTACAACCTTCAATTCCTGTTCGAATTACGACTAGACGAGGTCACCTAACTTCCCAACTTAATCTGCATGTTAGTAAAAAGATGAATAACGGCTTGGAAGTCCAAAACGCAAAACAAAGATTTGAATAGGGGCATACAATTATAGAGGTAGGTTGCGAGAATGTGCAAATTAAAAAGTGACCTTTGCTACGACTATGGCAGAAATGTTTTATTCGTAAACTCCTATACTAAATTAAAGGTTTTGAAGTTTTCCAAGCCGGGAGCGGGGGGGTCAGTACACGATCTGATGGTACGTAAGCTACACTGAGTCTTAGGTTGACACTTTCTTTTTGGATGAGGTTGAACTTCCATGAACTATAAGGCGTAAGGTACAACTAGTATAGATGCTATCACTGTTCTGGTCGACAACCTCACGACCCTTCATATTCATAGAATTCCATCCCCTGTCCGTTTGCGCTGGTTGGGGTGCACCGAAATAAACATCGAGGAATATACCATTGATAAGGAAGAGTGTCTTGAAAACTTCGAGCAAACCGTGTTGATGAGTAGAATCCGGTTTTGGGGCGCCAGTAAAGTATCTATTTACACAGGACCTCATGGTGTTTATAAAACCACTAAAAACTCATTCTTAACTCCCTCAAATAGAGTTAAATGTCCGATCTTATAGTGACCAATGACATATGTCTAGGATAGAAGAATATCAAGGTGACGAATTTATAAGGATTCCAGAGTGTTCTAATGAGTCTGGAAGGCCAGTTCCAATCTCGACGAGTTTTCTAGAATATACTTGTGTCTCTGATTACGTCCAGCTTTACATCCTGTCTGCGCGCGACTACTACATGAATTAAAGAGTGCGCTGAACTGCGCTGGACTGCACGTGTGACGTGTGGCTGAGTGGTGTGACGAGTTCTAGTGGTTTACGTTCCGTATACAGAACTTAACTCTTCGTCGTTGGAATCACATGAGATCATGAATAAAATGACTAATAAATATAAATCTTGTCAATGAAGTGAGGAACATCGATGAGGTTTAACTGCTCAAACACGTCATTAGACCATATTTGAGGGAGTTGAGAATGAGTTTTTAGTGGTTTTATAAACCCCGTGAGGTCCTGTGTAAATAGGTACTTTACTGGCGCCACTAAACCGGATTCTACTCATCAACACGGTTTGCTCGAAGTTTTCATGACACTCTTCCTTATTAATGGTATGGATTCAAGTTGACCTGACCGAGCAAGCCGAAAAGCCGGCAAACTCAATCGTCGTTTTGTAGCAGGCGCACACAATGAATTATCACACCTGTGGCATGATCCTGGCTCGGCGAACATTTTACCACTTGGAGGCCTTTTCTCTTGTAGCGATAGGTCAATATCGCAATTCACGTTTTCAAATTTAATACAATACTTATCTATGGAACTTCAAGAGTGATCATCGACTGCCAAAACGCTGTAAACCACTTCCACTCAAATTATGGTCAAAAGATGCTCAAGTCTCAAGGACATAGTGCGACTAAGCCTGTTCAGAAGTTTTTCGAGGATATCGGCCTTTCAGTAGATGTTTTTCACTTCAACTGCTTGAAGCACAAGGAGAATGATCTGTATTGTGATGAGAACTGCAATCCCGATCCAAGTATCTGATGTATCAGGATGAGTTTTACAACGCGTCCTTTCGGCAGTAGTCAACGACATACGGACCAGTGGGACTCCCAACCGGATGAGGTCATCCCTAACTAATAAATGCGCAACAGCTTTCAAAAATCTTTTGTCATAATCCATACCTCTCGGAATCCCCCCTTCTTGCATCCCTCCGTCAAATAGAATAACATACGAATACCTTCGGCCAATGTGATATATCATCGATCAATTTCTTTACATAACATACATACAGGAATTGGTCGTATCTAAGACCGAAACGCTACTGTCGATATCAACACTATCTGCACCGCTTTCGAACCCGATCTCTACAGTGTCATCCAAACGACTCAAGTCTTCCTTCCTCTCATTCGTAAAGTAAAAACAGGTCACACAAATATTCTTCTCATCACTACCTCATTAGCTTCTAACACGTTCTAAGCTAGACCCAACTCTTTTTTACACAGAGTCACGGCGTATAACACAGCTAAAGTGCAGCCAACTTTCCGTATACTTACGATCGCATTGGCACATGAACTCGAATCCGAGGAGATCTTGATAGATTGTATGACGCATGGTTTTACGACGACAAGATCAAATGGGTATCATGAAAAAGGAAAGACGACGGCTCAATTTGTTGATCAGTGGACTTTGTTGGGCCAACCTGAAGATAAGTGTTAAAACATCTATATTGTCTGTTCGATTTTCCCTCCTCGTGCTTGGAAATTATAGCCTTCGATTTGATGAATTTCTTCTCTCGAAATAGGTCTTTTTTTCCGATGATCCTAGTGAATTCCCTTGGTAGTAGAATGTTCTTATAAATAAGTCACCACTTTTTGTTACTTCAAATTCAATACATGGGTTAAATGCACTTTTGTCTTGACACTTATACCAATTTTGAAACACTGAGGAAATTGATCCGAGTACCATGCACCGAAGCTGATGCCATAGAGTACTATGAGTCTCACCCATCCGACTCACGGTTTTTGCAGTCGGCTTCATGACATAGTATACTCACTTATCTTATAACGTTGCCAAAGGCTTAAATAGTGGTCTCATAGGAAGAATATAGACAGAGGCTACTAGAGAACGGGCAAGAGGGTAAAGGCTGATCGGCGAGCGCCGAAGCGCTGAGTACTTTGAGCCACAGATATGAATTACGTAAAATTTGAAACAAAGAAAACGAATTTCAGACTCCGCAAGTCTCAAGAGCCTGGCGGTCTACCGTCATCACACATTGACTTGTCCAAATCAATGTGAGCATTGAGTCCGTGTGCCATGCTAGATCTTATAATCTTTTTTTCAGACTCATGCTTCAGTGCTCCAACTGCTCCAGCTTCCTTCTTAATCCCAGAGTGTCTCTAGAAGAAGACTCGGACGAGAAGATACTTCAGCGATTGCGTTCTCCTGCTGAAGCTACAGAAGAAGAAAAGACCCGAGCAAATCAAATCCTACTTGATGCGGAGAACGACTTTGCCAGCTACGACGCAGAAATTGCACGACTGAAGACAGCTCTCTCTGACATCGAGCACAAACGCCAGTGCTTGCAGGACTACGTTGACAAACACCGCTCACTCTTCGCCCCTGTTCGCCGTCTTCCACCAGAAGTCCTCGGCCTCATCTTTCCCAATCGTCTCTCTCAGCCAAAAAAGGTGCTCTTATATGAAGATCTCCGGTGCAGCAAATTGTCCGCTCTCGTTTTCAGTCAGGTTTCCATTGGCTGGCGTAGAGTTGCCTTGGATTTGCCTCGTCTTTGGACCGAGCTTGAATTCTCGTTTGTTCAGGATACTTGCTCGACAGAACACGAGAGAGACCGTCTCAGATATCTGCTCTCCGTTTTCCTCGAACGATCGGTGCAAATGCCGTTAACCGTGATGATTGGCTCATGCAGGGGTCGTGATCTCGGGGATACAGCTATTGGAGAAACTCTCCAGTCCATGTATCGTCGTTGCCGCTCGTTGACGCTGACGGACGGTTGTACAAAATTATTCGACATACACCACGGGTCAAATCCTATTACAGACTTCCCTTGCTTGGAATATCTCCGACTACCTGCAGACGGTCTGATGGAGATATCGTCTGACGTCCTTCCAGCTATCTATCAAGCACCTCGCCTTTGTCGTCTCGAAGTAACCCAGCGTTCTAGACGGTTTGAAGGGCACAGGCCCGCTATTTCTCAACAGTTTCCGCAGATTACCACTCTCAGCCTGTCAGACTTGCATGCAACGTCATTCTTGGAATTTTTAGGTAAATGTGTTCATCTCTCGCAGCTTGCTGTGATCAGACCAAAATTTCGCAATCGTCACGGAGACTATCTTGACGTCACTCTTCCTCATCTCACTAGTATTGGCATCCGATTTCAAGGTCATGAGGACCTCAACTGTGCGCTTACCCTCCTATTTTCAAAGCTGACTGCTCCCGCTTTGAAGCGGTTAACTGTCTTTGTCGACATGTCCCGTTCTGATGGGCCAGTCCGCACGAACTGGCCTTTCAGCGTCTTTGACAGCTTTGCTGCTCGGTCAGCTGACTGTAGTTGGGGCTTGTTCGTGTTATCCTCTCTCCATATGGATTTCCCTATCACAGCCTCCGATTTGTTGTCTCTTTTAGACCGTCTCCCTTATCTGACGAAACTGAAGATCATAGAACCCGTATATACGCGGCACTCACACACAGAGAGATTGATCTCTGACGAATTGCTCTATGGACTCTGCATTGGGACGGAAACTGGTCCGTTCAGAGAAAAACCTCGGCTCCCTCGACTTCTCCACCTCTTTTTGAACCCGCGCTTGCAATCCACGTTCAAGACTGAGACGCTAAACGAAATGGTTAGGTCGAGGTGGATTCTAGATTCTACTTCTGCATCCGCAATACAAGTCGCTTGCTTGCGTTCGATCAAGGTTGTTGGTGATAGAAGGACAGGGGAAGAGGCACTGGGATATGAATCGTTGAAAGAACTGGAAAGGTCGGGACTAAAGGTTGAGATTGTTCCAAACCCTGCATGAGTACTAGTATATGTGCATGTATTGGCTGTCGCTTGTATCTTGTGTGGATATAATTACGAGTTAGATCATATATTATCGCATAGTGGTCGATTAGGACGGAAAAGATATGCTTTTCCGTCACAAGTTTTGCCGTCATTTCAATATCCTTTCCGTCAGGATAGTTACTGTAGCTTCCACTGGGACGCTATCCATTCTTCCAAAACCTGGTGTTTTGTCGAGGACGTTAGGACCGGATGGATTCTGACTTTTTTTGAATGGTGTCCGAAATACTCCTGTCAGGAATTAAAAACACGTACTGCCGATATCCATTGTTCTATTGTAGAACGAAGAGGATGGAATCATCTAAGATCTATTAATATAGTGGCGTGAATCTCATGCAAGTGATGCTTTTAGTCAACTCGTAATAATAGCTAGACATCTGCGCATATTGAAGGCCGGACGACTTGAAACAATTCTTGTACTACCAGTTCCCTCAACAACCCATACCCCAACAGCTCTTCCCTCGTCCTTTTACCATCGCAAACTTTAATCGAACGCAGACACGAAACTCCCATTCTGGCTGCATGAGCTGGATCTGGAATCCACCTCGACCTGACCATTTCGCTCAACTTCTCAGGTTTGAATGTCGGATCTCTGCGTTTGCAAAGACGGATGTTTTCGAGTCGAGGGAGACAAGGGATGTTAGATTGGTCTTGGAACAGACCGGTAGTACGCGTCCCGATGCAGAGTCCGTCAAGAAACTTGTCGGTGATCAATCCCTCCGGGTTGTCCCGATAAAGGGAGTATTCATTGACCTCTAATTCCGTCAAAAGGGGGAGAAGGTGTAAAAGGGATAAACAATCGGAGTCCGTGATGGGGAATTCGTCGATACAAAGAGAGGACAGTGTAAAAGTACCGCCAGCAGCGGACCTCCCAACAAAATCGGCAAAGACGTCAAGCTTGAACCATTCTGTGTCGGAACCCATCCCATGTAGAAAAAGAGATAGTCAGGTGTTTCAAAGTAGGAGTAGTCAGGTTTGAGAAAATATCACAAAAATGAAAAAGGCCCAGGCCCCTGCGGTATTTATCGAAAACGTCAACGTTGATGTTGGTAAGAGAAGATAGAGTAATGACACTCGAGTTGCTGCAGGGGAGCCAACACAACAATCTGGACGCAGTGACCTCTGAGATATGAACACATTTGCTCATATATTTCATGAGGTCTGGCACATATAAATCCGACAGTTTGAGCGTAGTGATCGTGTACGTTAAGTAACCCTTCTAACGGTGTGAGTGATCTGCTCCCAAGGAAACCACTTAGGGGGACTGATACCAATCCTATTTTCCAGTGATGCAGGACACAGAGATAGATGACGAAGACAAGGTGCTTGATGGATAGCTGGAAGGGTAGGTGACCGTTTCATCAAAGTCATCGCATCTGTGACGAGAGATTCTACAAAGGGTAATTCTGTAGCAGGCTGCATGAATTCGACGTTGGTCGGCAATTCAAGTCGATTCCCGATGAGCTTTAAGGAACGACAGCGATAACATAATGGACGAAGGATCTTCCCAACCGTTGCATGCCAGTAATTGTCCACAGCGTCTGTACTTAAACTGATATGAAGGTCGAGGGATAGTGGTAGTTGCAATGATCGTTGGAGGAAAAGCGAAAGAAGACATTGAAAGCGAGTCATTCTGGTCTGATTGAGAGTATAGAGGGACATTTTGAGCCGAAGTGAAAGACTGCTACTCCAGAGAAGAGGTAATTTCAAAGCGGCTCTTCGCCAGATGGTCGAGACATGACTCAAAATGACAGGGTACAATTCCCCGCATTGGTAATATCCAACGTTGAGTTTGTTAACCAAACCAGGACAGCTGGCGAGGAAAATAAGGTCGAGAACCTCTAGTGGAAGACGACGAACAGGGGCTAGGAGTGAGCGGTGTCTGGCAACGTGGTCCTGCAAGCACTGGCGTTTGTGTTTGAGGGCTTTCTCCAGTTGTGCAATTTCTGCTTCGTAGTTGGTAAAGTCGCTCTCCGCATCACGTACGATCTGATCTACGCAGGCCCTTTCTTGTTCTGTAATGTGAGCGGGAGACCGTAATCGCTCGAGTATCTCCTTGTCCGAGTCTTCATCTAGAGACACTCTGGGGTGGAAAAGGAAGCTGGAACATTTGGAACACTGAAGCATGAATCTAAAAAAAAATATATTGTAAGACAAAGCATGGCACACAGACTTGGTTGCTCACATTGCTCTGGACCAGGACAAGCTATGTGCGTGATGGGACGATAAACCGCAAAGGTCTTGCGGAGTTTAAATCAACGTCTCATCCTCATACCCTTGCCGCGCCGGCCCTTTTAAAATTTCCTCACCGCTCAAACGTTTTGCAATGTTATAAGATACAATCCTACTACTTATCTTATGATGCCTACTGTATCCTACTGTGTATATACTACAAAGTGACTATCAGACCCATAAATTTTCAACGTCTTCACGATTAACACGAAATAAACCATGCCTATAATGAACAAGCTCGTGATCGCGGTCCTAGGACCTAAAGCCGCTTCGGAGGTAATCCTTCTCGTTCAGGAGGGTCCGAGATCGATCCTGTACCCCAGACGTAACAGATAATCGCAGTGAGGAAAAGATCATCGACCTATTTTTTTTCAAGAAATTTGTCAAGAAAAAAGAAAGAAAAAAGAGCCAAAAAAACAACTAGATGAAAGGTGTTTTACTTGCCAAGACATGAACACGACAGGCATGACCAACAAGATCCACACGCTCCACCATAAAAACGTCTTGAAATTGTCTTTTGCGCTCCCTAGAATCGCGACGCTCAACGTATCAAATTCAGACCAAAAAAAGAACCAATAAAAGGGTCTGAAGAAAGCGCACATATATATACCCACCTTAGCCCATCTCGAAGCCCTATACATACTCATCATCGTACCAAACCGAACGATATACATGCACCCGTACGACAAACTCATCATCGTACAGATCAACGAAAAGAGCGCGGTTATTCGCAAAAGGGTCAGTCGCGGTGTCAGGGACTACATGATGAGGATCGCTTTGTTCTTGCCAGTATGACTACCTGATGACTTTGGAACAAAAGGAGAAGTAGTACCTGAACCTGCAGTTGCTAGATTTGCGATAGTATAAGTATGTCCCGATCATGGAAGAGAAGACTCGGATGGAAGGATTTGAGTTTGATTCCAACAACCATTGACGTTCATTCACATTATGAATAATACTACTACTACTAGTAGCCGTATCCCATTTTTCCAATTAATATAAGCTCCAAGTTTATACGTCTACGTCAACTGATACGTGATACAAATCGGACTGCAGAGCTGTTTTCTGTTTGACAGTCGCAGTTGCACGGCACCCATTGTTTTCATCCGATACCCTAACTCCCTTCCTTCCGTATCTTGAACCCCCCTCAAGATATGACTTTTGTACATCCGAGATCTCTCCATCCGAGTCCGACACAACAACATCTATCCACGGGACAAAGCCCTTAGTTTTGATGTCGATAGACTCCTGTTTCTCCGACAGGCCGAGGACTATAAAGAGGAACTTCCCCGACATCTCGTACTTGAATACACAATGCCTATCACTTTCTTCACCGCGGTCTGATAATGATACATATGTTATGTCATTTTTGTTGTGCGTCCAAGGAATGTCGGCAGGATAAATTTCCTGGGGCTTAGACGAGACCTGACCAAAATTTTCAACCGCAAAAATGAGAATTTGTGAGCCAGAACTGCCCCAGAAGGTTTCATTTCCGCCTTGTTCAAGCTCGTTTATCTGCTGGTAGAGTCCAAATGTTGGATTATCCTGGGGGATGTAATCGACTTTCACGAGTGTCTTGTTCGATTCATCCCCAGTCATATGAACGCTACAGGACACGAAAGCTTCGCGGTCTTCAATAGGTAATAGATCACGGTCTTGATAGAGGAAATCGGAGGAGTCTGTTGATCGGCGGGGAAGGTCCAAGGAAGCCTGAGAACGATCAAAGCTTGCTTGGACTGCAGGTATAATGCCATCATGGCTACTAGCCACGAGAGAGATGTCGACGGACTCCTGTCCTTTCTTGAACGATTGTGATAATGTACTAGATAAATTGGCCTCGAATGGAGATACACCACTAGACAGAGAGCTGAGATGGGTGGGTTCAAATTCAAACTCGATGGGGATTCCTGGGCTGTCGTTTATGGTCTGCTGCCGACGTATAAGGCCTTCCTTCACCACTACTTCCCGAGGCTTTGGACTAGATTTTGATGATGACATGTCGATAGCAGGTAGGTAGAAGTGTGGACACCACCGAATATAGTGTGCTCCTCGTTTCTGGAGATAGATCCCGACATAGCTATCACCTCCTGCAGGACAGTGTAGCAAAGCAAAGAATACATCCTCTCCGAGACCAGGTTGGTGCCGCAAAGGAAGATAGATCCGTAGGCCATTATTGCCAAATGAAAAGGATGATAAATCACCAAGGTCGTCTGGACTGGAAATGCCAATTTTACCTGACAATTTAAACTCAGTAGGGGATCGTGCAAAAAGCCCTCTGTCCTGATCATTGTTAGGCGCTGCAACCCAGGCAAAAATGCTGCGGTCATCAGAGTATCTAATGATCTCTTGTTGCAACCGCATAAAAGCCTTTTCTCCCCCTTCCCCGTAGATCGGTGACATGTTCACCCCAAAGATTCCCATTAGACAATACGCCATGTCTTCTTCCCTCGTCGTTTTTCTAGATGCAGCCCAAGACATTTTTTGTGCAATGCTGTAGTTTTCGAGGCTTCTTGTCTCAAGGGCCCGCACCGGGATAGAAGTGATTTGGGAAATAGTATGTCGCAGGCTCCATCGAGTGCCAACCTCCTTCCATTGCTCATCCAAAAATACCACATAACGGGGCGCGATAAGTTCCTGCAGTGTCCAGCCTCTCTTAAACCATTCACTCTTCTTTAACCCTTCAGTAAGTGTACTGCTCGAGACATCATCCAAGTACGCAATACAAATCCGACCATCTCCATAGTACTGATACATCGAGTTGAGTGCTTCTGAAAGTTCAGCACTACTGGACTTGTCGATGCAGCAGGTGTCAATCCAAATCCAGTCAAACTTGTATAGTTGGGCATATTCACAAGCTTTCTTGACCTTGGACCAGCCTGCTTTCTCCTTGGCAGCACTAGCAACACCATACCGGCCGACTTCTATCCTGGTGAAATCCTCGAAGGTAACTTCGTCATCCCGCCATCTATGCGAGAGAATCATGTATGGTGGGATTTCTTCAGTGAATTCCTTGATCTCGAAGGTTTTGGTGTTAAGGAGACGCATAGTATAGAGTAGATAGGATGTATACTCAAAAGCTAAAAGGAAAACTTTAAGTGAGTGTTCTTCACAGTAACCAGGAGAAGTAGGGAAGGCAGGAAAAGATATGAGACAGGAAACAAGATTACCTGATGTTACGAGTAGAATTGTCTACACAGGAGAACCGAGGGAGGCAGGGCGGAATGGGAGAAATAAGTACCTGGTCGAACAGGTTGACCTAAACATGTACAGCGCTAGGAGTCTATTGTCTGGATTTGACAGCATTCATGCTACAGCTATACATAGATGTATAGATATGTTTTGGACATGGCGCCAATCAACACGTAGAGCCTCAGGTGAAACACACTGTCATAAAGCATCTGATAAGGGGGCAGGAAAGAATATGAGACGGGAATAAAATTACCTGATGGTACGAGTAGAATTGGCTACACGGGAGAACCGAGGGAGGCAGGACGAACAGGGTGACCTAAATATGTACAGCGCTAGTCTATTGTCTGGACTTGACAGCATTCACGCTACAGCTATACATAGATGTATGAATATGTTCTGGACATGGCGCCAATCAACACGTAGAGCCTCAGGTGAAACACACTGTCATAAAGCATCTGATAAGGGAGGCAGGAAAGAATATGAGACGGGAATAAAATTATCTGATGGTACGAGTAGAATTGGCTACACGGGAGAACCGAGGGAGGCAGGACGAACAGGGTGACCTAAATATGTACAGCGCTAGTCTATTGTCTGGACTTGACAGCATTCACGCTACAGCTATACATAGATGCCAATAGATATGTTCTGAACATGGCGCCGATCAACACGTAGAGCCTCAGGTGATTCGCACTGCCATAAAGCATCTAACCCGCTTCTGCTGGATCATATTGATGGGTTAATTGGATTCTTTATTACAGCTAATAGCAGTAAGTACATAAGGCGCGGCGAAATTTTTCTCGCGCGTCAAAAATCTTCCCAGCAATCTTCCAACCCAATCTTCCGAGGCTTAAACAACAATGATTAAGGGACCTTAGGCCAATTTCTTGAGAATCAAACTGCCTACCATTGTAAACCACAATATTAAAGCATTCTACATGATTTGAGGACAGAAATTCGTTGGAGTCAAATTTTAGAATGGCTTCAACATAAACTATTTTGACACAGGTATCTAGCTTTGCACAATGGCAGTCCATATATTCAGAAATTGAGTGAAAAGACAGGGAAATAAGTGAGTAAGAGCCTGAGGAAGACTGGGCTCGGAAGATTAGGTTCGATTTTTGACGCGCGAGAAAATTTTTGGCCGCGCCTTACAGTCATCTATGACCATTTGGGATGCCATGGTCATTTGGGATGAATGGATTTCTTCTTCCATTTACACAGTTTCCTCCCTCAAATTTCCTTGTAAAATGAAGCAAATAATATATTCTTTCATTGCATACACATCCGAAGGGGGATTGAAGAGCAGAATATCTGCTGCTTCGAGGTTTACTACATTTCAAGGAGGAAAGTGAATTTTATATTGGATGAGGAAGCATGAGTACATATCCACAAATAACCAAAATAATCATGTACTATCAGATATAAATTATTGACAATATCCGAGCCTCAGAAAGTGTTTCTAATGAGCACAATGGTCTACATAGCACAGAGGGGTATTTCGAGAGACGGAGGGAACTAAGCGAATGTCATAATCGTTCCAAAAGTGGAATAGTTACCTGATGTACGTACAATATTGCCATTGATCGGAAGTAATTGCCGACTTGACAGGTCGCATCCCAAATGCTCATGAACCACTGATAAGCAAAGTTTTGACTGATTACTCTACTGTTTCCCTGTCCCTTTTCCGATAACACTTCTGACATGCCAGACAGGCAGTACATAGAATTAACATCATGACTGCCCAAGATAAGCAGCAGAAACCAGGCAGAAATGACTGTTCTGAGGGGCATTTAAATTTCACTGTCCCAAATGGTCATAGATGACTGTATGTACTGCAGTAAATACTAAAAATGGACCATCGCTACGCATGGCAAGTACGAGGTCGGTATCCTGAGTAAAAAGTGCATTAACATACACTGGCGGCGAAAAATGACTCGAATTACTTAACTCAGAAAAATGACTCGTGAATAGACCACATTCGCTGGCCATTTTTTAAGCTTTACTGAATGGGTTCTGTATTGTTGGAGCTTTCAGAATTCTCTTTGTGAATGCGGTCTAATAGACCATATCTGCAACGCGGATTTTTGGTCGTTGTTTTTCATTGAGGAACAATATAGATTTATCTAGGCACCACCCAAAAATCTAAAATCTTCAAGTGGGGCTGGGTGGTTGACCAAATGCCATGATGAATTTGCATTAGCCCATTTCCGTTTACCTGTAACACCATTATTCTTCGACATTTTGGAGCTTAGAAAAATCCGCGTTGCAGATATGGTCTAATGACCCATCTGATTTGGATAGATATGTAAGATTTTAACTATGTTATACACACGTAAACTCTCACCATTAGTAAAGACGAGACCTCCGTAAACTCCAGCCTCGTGATGGCAGTGTGAATGACCTGAACTTGAAGCTCTACGTGTTGATCGGCGCCATTCTATTACATAGCCGTGGCGTGAATGCTGTCAAATCCATACAATAGACTCGTACATGTTTAGGTCACCCTGTTTGTACCACCAGATACTTAGGTCCTTGTCCCCCATCCTGTCCCCCAATTTTCCTGGCTGCAGGCCACCCTGTTCATATCATCAGGTATGTTCCTTGTTCCTTCCCCCACGATACTTGCCTCATCCAGGTCTCCCTGCTTCTGTGAAGAACACTCACTTAATCTTAACTTCTACTCTAGCTTTCGAGTATATATCATATTGATACTATGCGTCTTCTCAACACCATAAGCTTGTGGTTGCATCGCTTCGACTCCGATATCCCGCCTTACGCAATTTTCTCGCATACATGGGAAGAGCACGAGTTAGTAACCTTCCAGGATTTCCACGAAGTTGACCTTGCCCCCTATGGGGAAGTTGGTCTGTCCACCAAATTGAAAGAGACAGGCAGGTCCAAGATCCGCAATGCTTGCAGATATGCTCTACAATACGGCTTTGAATGGATCTGGATCGATACCTGCTGCATCGACAACACCAGTAGTGCCAATCTTTCCGAAGCACTCAACTCGATGTACCGGTACTACGGAGAAGGTTGGGTTTGTATCGCGTACTTGAGTGACGTTTCAGGAATTAGAGCTGTTGAAGAACTAAAGAAGAGCAGATGGTTCACAAGAGGGTGGACACTCCAAGAACTCCTTGCACCATCTTATGTGGTCTTTTTGGATCAGGACTGGAAGGAGGTCGGCACTCGATGGAGCCTGCGACACACTATTTCCCAAATCACTTCTATTCCGGTACAGGCTCTCGAGACGAGAAACTTTGAAGACTATAGCATTGCTCAAAAAATGTCTTGGGCTGCATCTAGACAAACGACGAGACCAGAAGATATGGCGTACTGTCTTATGGGAATCTTTGGAGTGAATATGACACCAATTTACGGGGAGGGGAGAGCAAAAGCTTTCATGCGATTGCAACAAGAGATCATCAGATACTCTGATGATCGTAGCATCTTTGCCTGGGCCGCAACATCTGACTATGATGATCAGGACAGAGGACTCCTTGCACAGTCCCCTTCAGAGTTTGCATTGTCCGGTAAAGTCGGCATTTCAAGGCTGGGCGACATCGGCGATAAATCATCCACTTTATTCCGCAATAACGGTATACGTATCTATCTTCCTCTATGGCATCAGCCCGATCTAGGAGAGGACGTATTTCTTGCCTCACTGAACTGTCCTGAAGGAACCAATGACGATTATGTTGGGATCTATCTTCAAAAGAAAGGAGCACACTATATCCGATGGTGTTCACATCTTCCTCTACCTATCACCAACAAATCATCATCATTACTTGATGTAGGACTCGAGGACGTACTGGTGAAAGAGACTCCAACCCAATGGCGGTACACCGAGTACAAACATATCCCTCATATCGTCCTCCAATATGACCGTCGGATCACCTGTGTCAACTCCTCTAGTAGTGGGTTGTTAGAGTTCCCACTCAATTCCACGACCACGTACGCATTCAGGAAAGGAAACGAGTCTTTCAACATCACTCTCGTGCCTGGGAGCAATGACGTCATACCTGCAGTGCAAGCAAGCTTCGATAGTTCTTCCGTCTTTAGCTATCAAGACCGTGATCTATTGCCTATCGAAAACGGTGACGCTTTTGTGTCTTGTAGTGTTCATGCCATGACAGCCTTGGAACACACTTGGGACCGCCCGTCTCGGCGCCGGAGGGAACGGCGGAAGGTGCAGTCTGTGCAGACACTCGTCAAAGTCGATTACATCACTCCATTCAATCCCAATTTAAAATTCGAGCTCTACCAACAGATAAAAGAACTTGAACAGCAGGCAGATGAACACGAAGACTCTCCAAGCAATTTAGGCTCACAAACTATCAACCTTGTGGTTGAGAATTTTGGTGACATCGAATCTGAGCCTCAAGGAATCTTTCCTCGCGACATTGCTCGGTCGCGCAATAAACAATGTCTAGCATTATCAAATCGCGGCGGTGGGCAATTTGGGCATGCGCACTGTGTGGTCAAGTACAAGGTGTTGCAGGAATTCATCCTTATAGTTCTCGGCCTGCGTTCGAAGGAAGAACAGGAAGAACAGGGGACCAAATCCAAGGAATTTGTCCCGCGGATACTAGGTGTCTTTGCTACGTCGAATGGAGAGCTTCCGATACCAGCAATATCAGAAGACTGTCTTGATTCGAGCTCAAGAGATGGACGCATCAGGACATCATGCGAAACTAATTGGTGCCGTGCAACCGCCACTGTAAAACAGAAGACAACTTTACAGCCTAATTTGTATCATGTTTCAGTAAACGCACATATCAAAGAACATGTGTTTCGACAAATGGAGTCTCCAAAGAATGAAGGGATCAGGAGATTAGAGTATGAGGAGGAAGAGGAAGGGGAGAAGGAGGAGGGGAGAAGGAGATCAGCGCAAATCAGGAGATTAGAGTATGTACAGACACTACAAGATAATTGTTAAAATGTGACTACATAATTCAAATGAAATAGTTGTCGTCTGACCTACCCTTATGCCTAGTTGACAAGAGCGCAATACGAGAAACAATTATATTAGTCGACATTAGTCGACATCAAGCTTACAAGCGCTATCTGGGACTATCTAAACTTTGGATAAAGGAGTCAGATATCTTCGTGAAGCCTGAGGTGTTTAGGTCCTCTCTAGACTTTTCCCACCCTGTTGAAAAGATGACAACGACGTACATGTAGTCTAGGTATCAAGTAGATGTAGGAAGAACTAACAAACTCGCCATAAAGAAACAGTGGAGAAATATTAAAAGACAAACTTTATTACCATGGTAACCCCATCCACCTACTTAGACATAAAACATAAGATTAGGAGGTGCACGTGCGTGTATACATTCATTTATTCTACTCATTACTAAGCTCTTTGCTTCAGTTTCGTTTTCATCTATTGTGCGTATACCCGATGCCTGCTGACCGAGGTCCGATATTGAGGGTCAATACATCAAAAAAAAGTAAAAGAGGTCTAAGTTAAGTTTCGCAAGTCGAGAGCCTCGTCAGACCGACTATTGAAGAGGAGGAGGAGTATAGAGGGCTAGGGGAGGACGAGGAAGGGGACAAGAAGGACCGACGACGACGAAGACGACGAAACGAAGACGACGACAACGAAGACGACGACAACGAAGACGACGACAACGAAGACAACGAAGACAACGACAACGAAGGACGAACGAAGACAACGACAACGAAGACGACGACAACGAAGACGACGACGGGGACGAGGACAAGGAAAACGAGGACGAGGAATATGAAATTAGAGGCACGACTAGAGGCTCAGGTACGACTAGAGGTCCAGACACGACTAGAGGACTAGGTACGACTAGAGGACTAGGTACGACTAGAGGTCCAGGTACGACTAGAGGACTAGGGGAGGGGGAGGAGGAAGGGAGGAGGAGGGAGAGGAGAAGGAGAGGAGGAGGAGGAGAGGAAGAGGGGAGGAGGAGGGAGAGGAGGAAGGGAGGAAGAGAGGAGGAAGGGAGGAGGAGGGAGAGGAGGAGGGGTGAGGGAGGGGGGGAGGAGGGGGAGGAGTATGAGATTAGAGGACTAAACGCGACTAGAGGACTAGGGGAGTAGGAGGAGGGGGAGGAAGAAGGGAGGAGGAGGGAGAGGAGGAAGGCGAGGAGGAGGGGGTGAGGGAGGAGGGGGAGGAGGGGGAGGA